>CAUYQU010011308.1:0-56544 GCA_963574635.1 Cheracebus regulus
ATAGACATTTACAGAGCTCTCCACCCCAAATCCACAGAATATACATTCTTCTCAGCACCACATCACACCTACTCTAAAACTGACCACATAATTGGAAGTAAATCACTCCTCAGCAAATGCAAAAGAATGGAAATCATAACAGTCGCTATGACCACAGTGCAATCAAGTTAGAACTCAGAATTCAGAAACTAACTCAGAACCGCACAGCTTCATGAAAACTGAACAACTGGCTCTTGAATGTTGACTGGATAAACGATGAAATGAAGGCAGAAATAAAGATTTTCTTTGAAACCAATGAGAACAAAGATGCAACATACCAGAGTCTCTGGGATACATTTAAAGCAGTGTCAGAGGAAAATATATAGCAATGAATGCCCACATGAGAAGCAAGAAAAGATCTAAAATCGACACCCTATCGTCAAAATTGAAAGAGCTAGAGGAGCAAGATCAAAAAAACTCAAAACCTAGCGGAAGACAAGAAATAACTAAGATCATAGCAGAACTGAAGGAGCTAGAGACGCAAAAAACCCTTCAAAAAATCAATAAATGCAGGAGCTGCTTTTTTGAAAACATCAACAAAATAGACCACTAGCCAGATTAATAAAAAAGAAAAGAGATAATAATAAAATAGATGCAATAAAAAACAATAAAGGGGATATCACCACAGATTCCACAGAAATACAAACCATCATCAGAGATTGTTACAAACAACTCTATGCACATAAACTAGTAAACCTGGAAGAAATGGATAAATTCCTGGACACTTGCATCCTCCCAAGCCTAAACCAGGAAAAAGTCGAAACCCTGAATAGACCAATAACAAGGGCTGAAGTTGAGGCAGCAATTAAGAGCCTACCACCCAGAAAAAGCCCAGGTCGAGATGGGTTCACAGCTGAATTCTACCAGACATACAAAGAGGAGCTGGCACTATTCCTTCTGAAACTATTCCAAACAATCCAAAAAGAGGGAATCCTTCCCAGATCATTTTATGAGACCAACATCATCCTGATACCAAAACCGGGCAGAGACTCAGCAAGAAAAGAAAGCTTTAGGCTAATATCCATGATGAACATAGACTCAGAAATCTTCAATAAAATACTGGCAAACTGATTGCAACAGCACATCAAAAAGCTTATCCACCATGATCAAGTCGGCTTCATCCCGGGGATGCAAGGCTGGTTCAACATACGCAAGTCTATAAACGTAATTCACCACATAAACAGAAACAAAGACAAAAACCACATGATTATCTCAATTGATGCAGAGAAGGCCTTTGACAAAATACAGCAGCTTTATGCTAAAAACTGTCAATAAACTAGGTATTGATGGAATATATCTCAAAATAATAAAAGCTATTTACGACAAAACAACAGTCAATATCATACTGAATGGGCAAAAACTGGAAGCATTCCCTTTGAAATCTGGCACTAGACAAGGAGGCCCTCTCTTACCACTCCTATTCGATATAGTATTGGAAGTTCTAGCCAGAGCAATCAGGCAAGAAAAAGAAATAAAGGATATTCAAATAGGAACGGAGGAAGTCAAATTGTCTCTATTTGCAGATGACATGATTGTATATTTACAAGACCCCATTGTCTCAGCCCAAAATCTCCTGAAACTGATAAGCAACTTCAGCAAAGTCTCAGGATACAAAATCAATGTGCAAAAAATCACAAGCATTCCTATACACCAGTAACAGACTTGAAGAGAGCAAAATCAAGAATGAACTGCCATTTGCAATTGCTACAAAGAGTATAAAATACCTAGGAATACAACTAACAAGGAACGTAAAGGACCTCTTCAAGGAGAACTACAAACTACTGCTCAATGAAATAAGAGAGGACCCAAATAGATGGAGAAACATTCCATGTTCATGGTTAGGAGGAATCAATATTGTGAAAATGGCCATACTGCCCAAAGTAATTTACAGATTCAACGCTATCCCCATCAACCTACCAATGACCTTCTTCACAGAACTGGAAAAAACTACCTTAAACTTCATATGGAACCAAAAGACAGCCCGCATAACCATGTCAATTCTAAGCAAAAAGAACAAAGCGGGACACATCACACTACCGGACTTCAAACTATACTACAAGGCCACAGTAATCAAAACAGCATGGTACTGGTACCAAAAGAGAGATATAGACCAGTGGAATAGAACGGAAGCCTCGGAGGCAACACCACACATCTACATCCATCTGATCTTCAACAAACCTGACAAAAACAAGCAATGAGGAAAGGAGTCCCTGTTTAATAAATGGTGTTGGGAAAACTGGCTAGCCATGTGCAGAAAGCAGAAACTGGACACCTTACACTAAAATTAACTCCAGATAGATTAAAGACTTAAACATAAGACCTAACACCATAAAAACCCTAGAAGAAAACCTAGGCAGAACCATTCAGGACATAGGCGTAGGCAAGGACTTCATGACCAAAACACCAAAAGCATTGGCAACAAAAGCCAAAATAGACCAATGGGAGATGTAATTATATTAACAAAATATATCCATTTCTTTTGAAACTACAATTTATATTTCAAATATGATTATTTTATTTCAGATTTTTAGAAAGGAAATCTGATATAAATTTTATTTTTTATTTTTGTGAATCCAAATTTTAATAGGTAATTTTAAGACATATATAAAGTAAATTCTCAAGGACTGCCTGCACTTAAGTGACTTATTGATATACTTTCTTCTAATGTATTTTACATCTTGCCTATGAACCACAAAATTGTTTTTATCCCTGTAATTCCTATGACTTTATTATTCATCCTACAGTATTATTTTTTGTTACTGTTTTCTTTCAAAATGACTAAAGTATACATTCCATGTTTATAAAACTCTGTAAAACACAAATATAAATTATTTTACACAAACAAGATGTTCTTAGTGCAGTGCTCTAATCAGATCACTTCCTAGGTTATTTAAATATAAACATAAGACAGTTCCCTGTCTTTGAAGAATATTGATTGTAATCAAGAAAACAGAACCTAAAACAGGTATCATTATACTTTAAAAATGTTAATAAAGACTTATTTACAGGCCGATATGTGAACACAGATGATGGACGTCAGCAAGAGCCTGCACATTCAGGGTGAGCAAAAGACAGTCACTCTGAATAGAGGCTTAAAATAATAATGGAGATTAACAATGAGTATAAATGAAGGAAAAGTCTTCCTGACAGGAAATAGCAAGATCTAAGTCATGGGATCTTAGTGCAACGTGTAATCTGAGTAATCTTTTCCAAAAGCTATACTATATGGCAAAGAATAATGGAAAATGTGGCTGGAGAGGAAGGTGATTGTATATGATGCTATGTTGATTAAAGCTCTCATGAAGACAGTGCACATCACTGAAATTATAATCAGCATACTCAAATAACCAAGTATGCTTTCAGATAGATGCCACTGGTTACTTTATAAAAAAATAAATTGAAGTTACAAAAAATGCAAGTAAAGGAATTAATTTTTATTAGCAGCTCAGGAGAAAAAAATATAAAGACACAAATTAAAACATTGATAGTTATCATGAAAGAGAGTGAGAATTAAAGGAGGAAATAAAGTATACAGAACAGAGGAGTTGGAAATAGACTGTATCAGGGGCATGAGGTCTCTTGCATTCTGTTTTCATATTTTGTCTCTGTGTTACATTTATTACTTCTTTAAATCTGAAGCAATAAATCATAGTCAATGTTCCTTCTGAAAGGTATTCATTTGAAATTAAATTAAAATAAATATT
Source organism: Cheracebus regulus (assembly GCA_963574635.1). NCBI lineage: Eukaryota > Metazoa > Chordata > Mammalia > Primates > Pitheciidae > Cheracebus > Cheracebus regulus. The sequence goes on from CAUYQU010011308.1 coordinate 3,744, forward strand.
TAACATAAAATACTAGTAAACTGTAATAACTTTCATAAGCAATTGGTGATAGTAAAGATTTATATTACAACTGCTAGAAGAATATGTGATAAATAAGATAACTGCCTTTAGGTGGGAGTGAAATTAATGTAAAGTAAAATTTATTTATTTAATGCAATACATATATCTATATTATACATAATTAATTATAAAAGTGTATTTTACAGAATGTAGGTTAATATTCAGAGAATATGAATAAGTGATTGTTAGTGAAGAAATGAAAAGATTTATGGAATATGTGATTTAAGTCTAGACTTAAAAATAGGTAGCAACTTAAATGTGGTTTGCATATTTAGCAAAACAAGCAACAAACCCAAGATGCCTAGTTAAATTTGAATTTCAGATAAACAATGGGTAATGTATTAGTAAAAATATGCTTCATGCAATACTGGCTATATATTTATACTAAAACTTAACTATTGTTTACTGAATTTTAAACATAACTGATGATCTTGTATTTTATCTGGCAACTCCAGATTTAAAGGAGAATAGCAGCTAATAATAACACCAAAATAATAAAGTCATACGTAATATGCATACCACATAAATATTGGGGTGATTCTTTTTGACAAAGAAAATATGTTGTGACCAGAGAAACATAAGCTTGAAGAAATAGAAGTTCACATTTATATAGAATTAACTGTTAGAAAGAGAAATGTAACTTGTAGAAGAAATGTGAAATCATTTAAAGCTTTGACAAGAAACTCAATCAAAATATATTCAAGAATAATCTATCGAGAAATTGAATTTAATGGATTGGAATATTAAAGACTCTGGAGTCAGATAAGGAATTCAAAATACTATTTATCTTAGGTCTGCAGCACACCCTTCTGATTAATTACATCAAGTAAAAATAGAAAGTCTATGATAAAAGAGGAAGTGTGATCAAGAGTATTAAATGTAATTGCAAAGACAGAATACTTGGGAAGGTAATAAGCCTATTGAATACATTACTAGACTATTTATTTTTGTTTTTTGGTGTTAATAGAGAGTAGATCTCAATGTTTAGTGAGTGGGGGCCTTCTGATTTCAGCTGTGATGGGAATGATGGTACTGGAATAGGCCTCTCCAAGTAAACTACTAGAAAACTTGGCAAGATGTAAGAAATGACTGCTTTCAGACATCAGGCAATAGGACACACAGAACTGTGAAATCTGACTAGAGGCACTTCCTGATTTTAGAAGAGGAAATCCAACTAGAGCATGCTAGTCTAGGAGACAGAGATCAGTGAATGGGGTAACTAAGACAAAATTTATTCAGCATAATAGCTGAGAGGAGGTATGTAGAAAAAGAGCTTTAGAAATCTCGGTAGGGAACCACTTGACTTCCTGATTGAATATAGCAAATCTTGAGTTCATGTCCTCAATAGGTTCCTGGAAACTTCAACTTTAAGCAAAATGACACATAAACCAATGTTACTATAGTCTAATTGACATAAACAAGAGTTAAGGTCCTACAGAATATTTCTGATCACAAAAATTTCAATTTAGGCACACAAATTGACCTAACAAGTGCATCTCTAAGATCTGGGAGGAAACCTGTGTAACCAGAGACAGCCCACACAAACATGGGGAGAACATGCTAACTCCACAAAGACATGCAAACCACGTGGCTAGAAATCATTATTTTCTCATCATTTAAACCAAATCATATTAAACAAAATGATATTATTTGAGGACTTCCTGTAATAAGTTCTCATATATGGGCTGAGACTTCACAAAGCTGGGCAAAGAACAATTATCATGGGATGAAGGACTTCCAAGTAGCTTGAAATTGAAAAATGACTTCAGCTTACCAAATGTGTGGGAAGTCCAATATTCAAATATCAACACATGCTGACTTTTTTGAACCCTGGGAATTTAGTAGATATCTTAGAAAGACCACTCACTCCTTAGGAGTACAGCTAAAATGAGCCTTAGAGTAAAGGATGAGACGGTCTTGTATAAATGTACTTAATCTGAAAGTAAAATAAGTGTCCAACAGAAGAAAATCAGTACTGTTAAAAAGAAGAAAACAAAATCCAACAAGTCAATGCAACAATAAAAAATGTGGCACAGAGTTGAAAAAAAAATCAACATATAGAAACAGAAATACACAAGGTGATGAATTAGCAGACAAAAACTTTAAAAGAGCTATTACAACCATGCTTTGAAATTGAAAAGAAAAATATAAACATAAGAATGAGAAAATGAAAATGATTTAAAAATGACAAAGTTGGTCTCTGACAGGGGAGTTATTCCATGACAAAAATACAATTTCACCAAATGTTTTAAATAGTAGATAGTTGCTATAGAACAAAATGTCAGCTAAACTGAAGATAAGGCAAGAGAAACTAGTCTACCTAACTTGTAGATAGAGAAAAGAAGGGCAGAAAAATAATGAATGGGTTGTCAGTGATATATGTGAACTTTCAAACAGTCTAATATTAGTGTGCAGAGAATCTCAGAAGTGTGAAGGAAGGACACATTAAATATAAGGTGAGAAATTAGTGGAAGAAAAGAGAAAAAAATAAAATGGTAGAAAAAAAAATAGAGCCAAATTTAGTTATTTGAAAAGATTAATAAAATTGACTAAGCTCTAGCTAGATTGATAACAATACAGAAAATAATAACTAAATGAAAGAGAAGAAAGAGTAATTATTAATCTCAAGAATGAAGAAAGAAATAGTAAAAATGATACTAGTATTCAAATAAAATTACTGGAGTATTATGAAGAACTTCATGTTAATATATTTGAATGCTTTGATAAGACCACAATTTCTTGAAAGACAAAATTGAGCAAGATTGTCCCAAAGAAAAAAAAAATGTAAAAATTTGAAATTCATTAATAAATTGAATTTGTAACTAAAAGTTTTCTCAGGAAAACTTTAGGCTCAAATGGCTTCAGTGGCAAATTCTATTAAACATTTAAGGAAGAAATAATACTACTTTTATACCAATTCTTCCATAAAATAAAAAGAGAAGAAAACCTTTTCAAAATAGCTTGTGTGATAGATAATAAAGCACACAACTAGACACTCAACCTCACTGGTCCTCACTGAATTCAGCTTAAAAGCACATAAAATATGACCGTGCATGTACTAAAAAGCACACAAATTAGTGTATTTCAAGTGTTGCAAAGATGTGGAACAAAAGAAACTTTCATATGTTGCAGGTAGCATTACAATAAAACGTAATCATTTTGAGGTATGCTTTGGTAATTCTTTATAAGTTAGCATACACGCCACATGCTGCAACATTTCTATTCCTAGGTATTTATACAAAATAAATAGAAGTAATATGTAAACAAAATGCTGTATACTGATATTCAGAAAAGCTCTATTCATAATAATTTGAAATCTAATAATCCAAATGTCCATCAACTGGTGAACTATATGACAAAATGTGTGCATTTTTTAAAATTATACTTTAAGTTCTGGTGTACATGTGCAGATTGTGCAGGTTTGTTACATAGGTATACATGTGCTATGGTGGTAGTTTGCTGCATACATCACCCTGTCATCTGCATTAGGTATTTCTCCTAATGCTATCCCTCCCCAGTCCTCCCTGAGCCTGCTATTCTTCACCTAGCCTCCCACTCGCTAGGCCCCAGTGTGCGATGTTCCCCTCCCTGTATCTGTGTTTGTTTAACACCCACTAATGAGTGAGAATATGTGGTGTTTGGTTTTCTGTTCTTGTGTCAGTTTACTGAGAATTATGATTTCCAGTTTCATCCATGTCCCTGCAAAGGACATGAACTCATCATTTTTTATTTCTGTATGGTATTCCATGGTGTATATGTGTCACATTTTCTTTATCCAGTCTATAACTGATGGGCATTTGGGTTGGTTCCAAGTCTTTGCTATCGTAATCAGGACCACAACAAACATACTTGTGCATGTGTGTTTATAATAGAATGATTTATAATCCTTTGGGTATATACCCCAAAATGGGATTTCTGAGTCAAATGGAATTTTTATTTCTAGATCCTTGAGGAATCACCACACTGTCTTCCATAATGCTTGAACTAATTTACACTTCCACCAACAGTGTAAAAATGTTCCTTTTTCTCCACATCCTCTCCAGCATCTGTTGTCTCCAGATTTTTTAATGATCACCATTCTAACTGGCATAAGATGGTATCTCAATGTGGTCTTGATTTGCATTTCTCTAATGATCAGTGATGATGAGCTTTTCTTCATATGTTTGTTGACTGTGCAAATGTTTTCTTTTGAAAAGTGTCTGTTCATAAGCTTTGCCCACTTTTTGATGGGGTCATTTGTATTTTTCTTGTAAATTTGTTTAAGTTCTCTGTAGATTCTGGATATTAGCCATTTGTCAGATGGGTAGATTGCAAAAAGTTTTTCCCATTCTGTTGTTTGCCAGTTCACTCTATTGACAGTTTCTTTTGCTGTGCAGAAGATCTTAAGTAGATCTCATTTGTCTATTTTGGCTTTTGTTGCCATTGCTTTTGGTGTTTAAGTCATGAAGTCTGTGCCATGCCTATGTCCTGAATGGTATTGCCTAGGTTTTCTTCTAGAGTTTTCATGGTGTTAGGCCTCATGTTTAAATCTTTAATCCATCTAGTCTTACTTTTTGTATATGGTGTGAGGAAGAGATTCAGTTTTAGCTTTTTGCATATGGCTAACCAGTTTTTCCAACACCATTTATTAAACAGGGAATTCTTTCTCCATTGCTTATTTTTGTCAGGTTTGTCAAAGATCAGATGGTTGTAGTTGTGTGGTGTTCTTTCTGAGGCCTCTGTTCTGTTCCATTGGTCTACATCTCTGTTTTGGTACCTGTACCATGCTGTTCTGAGTACAATAGCCTTGTAATATAGTTCCAAGTCAGGTAATGTGATGTCTCCAGCTTTTTTTGTTTGTTTGTTTTTTTGTTTAGGATTGTCTTGGCTATGTGGCCTCTTTTTGGTTTCATACGAAGTGTAAGGGAGTAATTGGTAGCTTGATGGGGATAGCATTGAATTTATAAATTACTTTGGGCAGTATGACCACTTTCATTATATTGATTCTTCCTAACCATGAGCATGGAATGCTTTTCTATCTATTTGTGCCCTCTCTTCTTGAGCAGTGGTTTGTAGTTCTCTTTGAAGAGGTCTTTCACATCCCTTGTTAGTTGTATCCTAGGTATTTTATTCTCTTTATAGCACCTGTGAATGTGAGTTCACTTGTGATTTGGCTCTCTGTTTGTCTATTGGTGTACAGGAATGCTTGTGATTTTTGCACGTTGATTTTGTATCCTGAGACTTTGCTCAAGTTGCTTATCAGCTTAAGTAGATTTTGGGCTGTGATGATGGGGTTTTCTAAATATACAATCATGTCATCTGCAAACAGGGACAACTTGATATCCTCTCTTCCTATTCAAATACACTTTATTACTTTCTCTTGCTTGATGACCATAGCCAGAATTCCAATACTATGTTGAATAGGAGTGGTGAGAGATAGCATCCTTGTCTTGTGCCAGTTTTCAAAGGGAATGCTTCCAATTTTTGCCCATTCAGTATGATATTGGCTGTGGATTTGTCATAAATAGCCCTTATTATTTTGAGATAGGATCCACCAATACCTAGTTTATTGAGAGTTTTTCACATAAAGGGCTGTTGAATTTTGTCAAAGACCTTCTCTGCATCTATAGAGATAATCATGTGGTTTTTGTCTTTGGTTCTGTTTATGCGATGGATTATGTTTATAGATTTGTGGATGTTAAAACAGCTTTGCATCCCAGGGATGAAGCAGACTTGATCATGATGGATAAGCTTTTTGATGTGCTGTTGGATTCAGTTTGCAACTATTATATTGAAGATTTTTGCATCCATGTTCATCATGGATATTGCCCTGAAATTTTCTTTTTAGTTGCACCTTTGCCAGCTTTTGGTATCAGGATGATGTTGGTCTCATAAAATGAGTTAGGAAGATTCTCTTTTTGTATTGTTTGGAATAGTTTCAGAAGTAATGGTACCAGCTTCTCTTTGTACCTCTGGTACAATTTGGCTGTGAACCTGTCTGGTTCTGGACTTTTTTTGGTTGGTAGGCTATTAATTGCTGCTCCAACTTGAGCCCTTGTTATTTGTCTATTTGGGAATTCAACTTCTTCCTGGGAGGGCATAAGTGTACAGGAATTTATCCATTTTTTCTACATTTGCTGGTTTATTTGCATAGAGATGTTTGTAGTAATCTCTGATGGTAGTTTGTATTTCTGTGAGATCATTTGACTTGAATTTCTACTTTATGAATTTCAAACATTTTCCAGGCTTTCAAGGTTAGAAGCATCATATATTGCTTCTATTAATGCCTATTTGATGTTATTTTCTATGACTCCTCAATGTATTTGCTATTGCAACAATCTCCTCAGCACAACACACTTCAAAATTATTCCTCCCCTTAATCGTGTTATTCTTCTCATCTTATCTGTTTTTGCCATCCTTCAAGACTAGCATGTAGCCGAGAGAGAAATGCACATATTGTCATATCTGGGTTCCTGTCCCAGCTCTTACTAGGTCTTAGTAATTGTGCGACTTTGAGTAAGTTAAATGAAATGAAGCAGCTAGCATATTTCCCGGCACATGGAAGACACTACATTGTTTTCTCCCACCCTCACTCCACATTGTTTTTCATGAAGACTTGCCTGAATACACTCACTCTCCTCTGAATTGAAAATACTCCCTATGTCACAAAAACCAACACCATTTTGCAATGAGTTTTTGTATTTTTTAATGCAAGCTATATTATAAACATCTTTGTGTGAACTCTTCTACTTGTACATCCATCATTCCCTCTGCAAAGTACCTCTTATAACACTGAGAATACCAAACACTCAATAAGTACTTGTTGGTTGGTTTGTCTCCATCTGGAAATAGAATAGCAGTGTCAAACTTTCTCATATCTATTGGTAGAATATAATTCTAGGAACAAAAACAATTGGAGAACTTTGTTTTTATTTTTTCATCTTCTCAGGGTCCTTGTTATGTCTATTGGTTCATAGGTGATGATATACAAAAATTTAGAAAGAACATTTTCGTTCTTTGTTAATGGAAGAAATTTTTGTTATTGAAAGTCATTTTTCAATACCTCTTAATTGGTTTTGGAATTGTAGGGGGAAAATGGAATCAAAACTGCAGTGATTTAAAATATCATAGGATAGTCGAACCAGGAAATTAACATATTTAATTATAGATTTTGAATGACTTCAAAGGAAACTCAGTTTTTTCAAGGTATTAAGCCAGGAACTGGGTCGTTATTATAGGAGGCCACTTGGGCTTCCATTTAGCCGGTTTCTGGCACATTCATTGACAGGAATAATTTAATGATTGTGAATAATCACCAACTGTAGGAAATAAGGTCCTCTTTGAATCATAAAGCTTTTAAACATGAAAAATATTATGCATTTGTTTGAGAATGGTGAAACGTGCAAACTAATTTCATATTGTCCTACCAATTATGAATGTGTTGTTTCTGGCAGGCAGGTCTCTTTAAAATTGCATATGCTTAGTTCTTTGCCAGGAAGAAGAGAGAAAAACATTGTCAGCCTCTTTATACTCAGCTGGGGCCAGGTGTTGTTCATTAACATGTAAATAGTGCAATTACTGCCAATTAAGATTTTTTAAAACATTAAAATCTGTGGGAACAGAGTTATATCACCTATAAAATTTTTTAAGAAAGAAATATATATATACACATCTTAGTGCTTTAGATTCCTACAAGGCATATAGTATAATTTGTAGTCTTAATTACCCCATGCTTCAAGTTGCCATTTATTTGCAGAATGCCACATATGAGATTCAAATGAAATGTAAAAGTACATTGGCTGAGTTTATGATTGTAGCCAAATATTGATAATTTATTATGGGTTATATTGATTGTGAGATTATTTTGATTTATCCTTTAAAACAGTTTACCTGTTTCTTACTCCACGTAAGAAACTGGGTTAAGTGCATTGTATTCAATGGTGAATAAGGCAGACATGGTCTCTGCCCCCATGAATGTTATAGTGCAGTTGGGTTTTACAAATAAACAAACAATACACATACAAATAAGCATAGAAGTAGATAAATATTGTTACAGCTACTGTTGTATAAAATGAGAGGGTGCCATTAGAAAACATGATGGAGTGGGATGAATACAATTTAGGTAGAGAGGATAGAAAGCTATCTATGAATATGCAACATTTCCGCTGAAGCCTGAAGGGTAAGCAGGTGATACCCAGGTGAACAGAGTGAAGAAGAGCATACCAGCAAGAGATAACAATGCTTAGGAAGGCCATGAAGCAAGAAAGAGCTTTACGTCTTCAAGTAAATGACAAAAAGAATACATGCCAACTTGAAGGTAGTGGTTGCCTCCAGAGAGCAAAGGAGAATAGAATTTAGAAGCAGTAAGAAGGAGATTTCAAGAGCAACTGTAATATTTTAATTCTTTAATAAAAAATATAAGCAAACATAATGAAAGGTTAACATTCATTAATATCCCCCAGTGGATTTACGGATGTTTGTTATATTACTCTTGATACTTTTCTATGTGATGAAAATGTTTGGTCACTGGGAAAAAAATATGAATGAGAGGCAAGAAAGTAGATTTTGAAATTTGTTTACACTAGTATGAACTGGGCTTAATTTGTTATAAGAAAGAGTTAAAAATTGCTCATCTATTTTTACCTCTTTAAAAACATTTCTTTAAATTTAACTTGGGGGTATTCAAATCCTTAGCCACTACTGACATCTATTAGTAAACTCTATTACCTACTGATGACATAAATATTACTATGTTATCAATAGGAATGACTTGGCAACAAGCACATCCTTCCTCTGCACCCTACTTTGGGGTACAATAGTTTGTTTTTACACTAATAGAGCTAATTGAGGCTAAAGCAGAGGAGCTTAGAATAAAACCTTCATAGCTAGAGGGTGGGGCCAAGATGGCCAACTAGAAACAACAGCAATTAGAGGCCCCCATCGAAAAGAACAGTAATAGCATGTGAATCCGGCAATGGCAACCGAGGTATCCAGGTTCTATCATCAGAACTGACAAGGCAGCTGGCATGACCCACAGAAAAGAAAGAAGAGCAGTGTAGTGCAGTGGCCCAGGTTGAGAGCCACATGGGGCAGGGGAGCCCCACCCCCAAGCCAAGAGTGGGTTTGGTATACCTCAAGGTCAGAGATCCCAGAGGAAGGAGCAGGCACCCATCTTTGCTGTTCTCCAGCCTCCTAATGTGACATCTCCAGGCATGGGAGTGAACCAGATGAATAGGACCTGAAGTGAACCCCCAGCAAACTGCAGCAGCCCTAAAGAAGAGGGACCTGACCACTGAAAGAAAAACAAACAGCAACAACAAGAGCATCAAAAAAAAAAGTTCCCACAGTACCCCATCAAAGGGATAGCAGCCTCAAAGATTGATACTAGACAAACTCATCAAGATGAGAAAGAATCAAAGAGAAAACATTGAAAACCCAAAAGGCCAGAGTGCCTCTTCTTCAAATGCTTGCAATGCCTCTGCAGCAAGGGCACAGAACTGGACGGATGATGAGATGGGCGAATTGACAGAAGTAGGCTTCAGAAGGTGGGTAATAACCAACTCTGCTGAGCTAAAGGAGCATGTTCTAACCCAATGCAAAGAAGCTAACAACCTTGATGTTAAAGGAAGCCAGAGAGAAAGGACAGGTCACCTACAAAGGGAAGCCCATCAGACTAACACCAGACCTCTCAGCAGAAACCCTACAAGCCAGAAGAGAGTGTAGACTGAAAGCAATTACAACAAAAGCCAAAATTGACAAATGGGATCTGATTAAACTAAAGAACTTCAGCACAGCAAAAGAAACTATCATCAAAGTGAACAGGCAACCTACAGAATGGGAGAACATTTTTGCAACCTACCCAGCTGACAAAGGTCTAATATACAGAATCTATAAGGAAATTAAACTAATATACAACAAAAAAACTAACAACCCCATCAAAATGTGAGCAAAGAATATGAACAGACACTTCTCAAAAGAAGACATTTATGTGGCCAAGAACATATGAAAAAAAGCTCAACATCATTGATCATTAGAGAAATGCAAATCAAAACTGCAATGAGATACCATCTCACGCCAGTTAGAATGCTGATTATTAAAAAGTCAAGAAACAATACATGCTGGTAAGGCTGTGGAGAAATAGGAGCGCTGTTACACTGTTGGTAGGAATGTAAATTAGTTCAACCCTTGTGGAAGACAGTGAGGTGATTTCTCAAGGATCTAGAAGCAGAAATACCATTTGATCCAGCAGTCCCAATGCTGGATATATACCCAAAGGAATATAAATCATTCTATTATAAAGACACAAGCACATATATGTTTATTGCAGCACTATTTACAATAGCAAAGACATGGAACCCACCCAAATGCCCATCAATGATAGACTGGATAAGAAAAGTTGGTATACATACACCATGGAATACTATGCAGCCATAAAAAGGAATGAAATCATGTCCTTTAAAGGGAAATGTATGAAGCTGGAAGCCATCATCCTCAGCAAACTAATGCAGGAACAGAAAATGAAATACTGCATGTTTTCACTCATAAATGGGAGTTTTGAACAATGAGAACCCATGGACACAGGGAGGGGAACAACACACATCCGAGCCAGTTGGAGGATGGGGTTAAGGGGAGGGAGAGTATTAGGACAAATACCTAACGCATGTGGGGCTTAAAACCTAGATAACGGGTTGATAGTTGCAGCAAACCACTATGGTACACGTATACTTATGTAACAAACCTACACGTTTTGTGTTTGTATCCCAGAGCTTAAAGTAAGATTAAAAAAAAAATACCCTTTATAGCTAACTTTATCAAGTAACCAAATCCCTTTATTAAGAACAACTAAATAAGCCCATCCTTCATCAAGGACTATTATTACCTAGATAACTGTTATAATGTTAATACTTTAATTATATTTCCAGGGAAAAATAAGTCGCGCCACTGTATCTGAAAACTGCAACCAAGTTAATAGGGGGCCTTTGAAAGGAAGTTCTTGAATTCCAGTATTTTAAACCGTCTTCCTTATCAAGGTAATTTTATATCTAGATGGACAAGTCTCTAGAAATGCTTAGTGACTAAAAAGCCAGTGGAAGAAAGTATTCTAAAATCCTTCTTGGGCAGCTCCAAGGAACTATGTGCTATGGAAAACCCCTCAAAGAATAATTAACTGGAGGTTGCTTTTGTTTGTCTACTTGCCTCATTGAAAAGAGAAAGCCACACCTGTCCAGTTCAGTCACATTATCACTAATTTCAGTTCAATAAACATTTGATTCATTATCATATTTGACTCATTATCATATACAGGGCACTTCATGGGCTACAAAATTGAGTAAGATACAACCCACAACCGCAAGGAGTTTAAAGTCTACTTTTGGACATGAAACAAACACAAATCTAATCCATTTCAGAGTTGGAGTAAGAGTGGAAATGAGCTCCTGGTAAAGTGGTGGGGGAAAGAGAAATGACTGTGTCTCTTTCAACTCGTAGATAAATTCATTCCAGTTAGACTGATGTTCCTTATTCCTAACCACATTCTTGTGAAAGAGAAGTTAATAGAAATCTAGAAATATTCATTGTAGTCAAATGGCTGCTTTAAATACCAAAGTAAAATTCAGTTATATATAATTATTATTCACAATATAGGAAAATGTCTCTTTTTTTCATAGAGTCCAATTATAACAATAAATGTCAACATTCCTTAAGTGTAAATCTCATAGTTGTTGCTTAAGTAACTAAGACTGTATCTGACATTTCAGAAAAGATAGGTTGATGTTTTACATAAAATATTATTCCGCCTGATATACCTTGTCTTCTATATTTAGTATAATAATGAGCTCTTCCCAGCAGAGAACAATATTCTTAAAATCTAATGTTTGATGCTGGTCCCAAGATAGTGGTACTCAAGGTACTTGATTAGAAGGAAGAAAACAGGAAGATTATCCTGCGTGTTTAAGTTGAGAAGTCCTGATTTTATAAACTGACTTGGATAGAAAAGTACATAAAACATAATGCAAAGGTCATAAGGGTCTGTTATCTGTTCCAAAATAGTGATCCCTGGTGGAAAAGCAATGTAGTGCATATGGCCATGGCTACAAAATGAAAATGTGTTATAAGCAAGACCTGCTGAACTGAATAAGCATAGATGTACTTCAAATTAATATTTAATCTGCTACCAAAAGCACTTAAAGGAGCTAGGGATATGAATTCCTCATAAGAAATAACTTCCTTCTCACAGAGAGCAATTATGGTACTGCAAAGCTAACACAAATAAGATTGTCATATTTTCGTTAGATTTAAATAGTAAATCTGGAGGTGAAAGTATATGGCTGGCTCTTTTCTTGAATTTCTTAATATTATTTCTTACAAAAAGAAAAATAATTCTCCTTGAATGTGATGGCATGGATCAAAATGAAAGCTAATAAAGTGAGTTTGATTGAGAGACTATCTCAGCCCTTGAGAGTAGATGAGAGTGATTTTTAATTGACATCATTAGAGTATTATTAGAATAAAATAGAACCAAGTAACCCTTACTAATATTTAAAAAGGAAAGTGCCTATGATCAAGTTACAATTCTGGTTTCTTTCTGTTGCTTTTTCAGGCAATTTTTCAGAAGCAGATCCTCAAAATAAGCTAGAGTTCACAGCTGTCTCATGCCTTTCATTTTAAACCCACTTTTGTTTTACGTTTTGGCCTGTCAAAAATGTGAATATCACATTATGTATTGAATAATCAGAAACTACCGCCTAAATTAAAAAAAAAAAAAAAAGAAACTACCACATTAGGTTAAAGTGACATTTACTCTCTTAGGGTGGTTTTTTTCTGAATTAAAAGAGATGACTGAACCTACTACTTCATTAGAAAGCAAAGACATTTTACAAGTATAGCAGACACTAACTGGAGCATAGTACAACAAAGAAAAACAGACTATATTACGCTTCCCATCATATTTACCACTAAAATATTAGCTCTCTTTGCAAGATAGTTAGCTTTTGTATGATCAAAATGCCACATGGACATTGTATTGAGGTAACTATTTTTAGATAATGAATTAGTCTTATACATGGCAGCAATTATGCAGGAATGATAAGCTATCCACATCTTTTCATTTGAGGAGATAAAAGACATCCCCTCCCAGTCATGCATTCAGCAAGCATTGAAGCTACTATTTCTTTATGTATTTGTACATATTTGAGCACTTACGACATGCTAGGCACTGTGCCAGATGATAGAGATGTAACATTGAACAATGCTGCCCTATATTCCAGTGGGAGAAAGAAGCAAAAAGTCAAAACAGAAATATATAGGTATGATAATACCATTCATTTCAGAGAATAAGGGAGGTGATAGTAGAATCTATGTTAACAGTAGAGAAAGCTGAAAAAATCCTTCCTTAGGAGGTGACAGTTGAGGTGGGACCTGAAGTATGAGAAAAAAAAAATCAATCATTCAAAGGATGGTGAGGGCAGGAAGACTCTTTCCAGCATATGCAAAGGACCTGTGGTGGAAGAAGATGACCCCATCTAAGAAATGCAACAAGACCAGTGTGTCAAAAATGGGTTAAACTAAGGGGAGAATAGCATAACAGGAAACTCTAAGCTAAACAGTAACCAGTTCACATAAGGTCTTAGAGACCGTTACAATGAGCTTAAATGCTTTCCTAAGTGCAATAGAAAGCCACTGAGGGAGTTTAAGCAAGGGGTGAGATGTTCAGTTTTGTTTTTTTAAAGATTACTCTAGGGCTGATTATTGTACAGGAAATAGACTGGTGAGGGGTTGGAAGTGGGGAATCCAGGAAGGTGACTATTGTACTTATTCAGGTGAGAGATGACAGCAGAAACAAAGCGAGATGGATAGAGGCAAGATATATTTCTGAAGGAAACCAATAGAATGTGGTAAGGTATTGCATGTGGAAGTTAAGGAACAAGGAGAAATCTGGAATGATTCCATTATCTTGTTTGAGCAACTGAGTACCTTGTGGTGTCACTTAGGCTAGATGAGCAAAGGAGCATAGTGAAAATAGAGGAATCAAGAGTTACATTTTAGGTATGTTAAATACTTCTCTGTGAGATATCCCAACTATTATTGAATTTTAGCTGCATATACAAACCTAGGCTTGAGAAGCACAGAGTTAGCCTGTGCTAACAGGCTACTGACTGGGGGCAATCAGCAAACAGTGACATTTAGAGTCACTACAGTTCTTTGTAGTTCGGAATGCTTATTCCTCTGGATTCAGAGATTGATGGCTCTACTCAAAATATCATCTCAGTGTTGGTTCCACCTATTAAATGTTGTTTCCTGAGACTGCCTTGAGAGAATGTGCCAGAGGATGAATGCGTTCTGTTGGGATACAGAAGGGTGTTATTTAAAAGGTCTAAATTATGCAGTTCTATTTAAGAGGGCAGATTTGGGTGGGATTTCACAGTCCAGAGGGGAAGGGGCCACTTGGGAGAAGAGGAGGAAGATAGAAAGGGAAAGAGGTTTTTAAAAAAAGAAGTGGGAATAGTGCTGTAAAAGAAATTGAGTCATTTCAGAACTTTGGAGAGAACCAGGTCTGCTACTAAATGTTTTTCTGTAAATTTTTCTGAGTTCTCTTTTATTAATAAAAATGAAAAATTTAGTAAGCACTTACTATATGCCAAGCACTGATCTAAGTACATTGCATAACTAACGCATGTAGTTTTCTGCAGAAAGCTATGAAATATGCATTTGACCACTTTTGCAGATGAAGAAACAGACACAGAGAAGTTGTCATTTCTAAATTCACGAAGGCATTAAGTGGTGTGCTAAGATTTGAATCTTGGCAGTTTCCAGAACCCATGGTCTTAACCATTACACTATACATTTCAGTTTCAGTATAATATAACATATGATTGTAAATGGCTTTTTTGTCTTTCTAATAAGCAGGTATTTTCCCAAGACTGCCAGAGACATCTTAGTTTTTATTATTTTTTATCATGTAAGTTCTACATGTTTTATGGCATGGAGAATAATTATGATGATGGTTCTATAATATTAAGATATCTGCTCTCAGTCTACATATTCTGTGATTTTGTTCTATTTTATTTCATTTTAATTTTCTTATATTTCTTAGTTCCTTGCTCCTTAAAAACAATTACAAGAGTAGTATTTACTGATCATCATGGAAACCACTACCCAATTCTTCAACTCTATTATATTGATCATAATTTATTGATGAGGTCTGCCATCTCACACTCTTTATCCAGACTTCCTCCCATGAGGAAGACTATGAAATTATTTTCTTGCCTGGCACATTTAATTCCAGAAACTTGTATCTAATACCACTGTGGTGAACAACTCCAGCTGCTGTTCCAAGTTCAGAGTGATTTTACTCTCCATAGAGAAAAATAAAGTGTGTTAACTGGCTAATCTATATATTATAATATTTGTTTCTTTAATGATATGGTTTTAAGTTAACTTAGCCATATGTTAGGGCCTATCTTTAGAAATCAGTCTATTTTCAAATTAACATTCAAGAACTGCCCAAGTATACAGAAAAGTTTAATCGATTGAAATGTGTAAAACAAAGAAAAATTATTAAGTTTAAAATAATGTTATTGTCTAGTTATTTTTTAACCTTGAAATACTTAAAACTCCTTGAAACTATGTGATAATCAACTGATTTTTAATTTACTAATTTGAAAGTGTTTTGATTATTCAAATGATTTTTTTAATCCTAGGGAAACTTTTTTTTTCTCATGGCTAGGTTTCCTCTGTAGTTGTGCCTTATGGGCTTGCCGTTTGCCTTTTGCAAATGGTCTATTTTCCTTCTAACAAATATGTTCCCAATTTTCATAAAAAATATGAAACTATGTTTGCTTTTTTTTCCCGGGTGAGAAATGGCATAACACAACTCTAAAGAGTTTATTACTGAAGAAGTCTGTCCCTTGGAATTATAGGTAGATGTTTGTGAAAAGAACTAGAAAATTCTCTTATAATTGTCAAGAATACTTTAGATTAATGTGAGTTCAGAAATGGTCATTCCTGTGACATTGGCATGTTTTTCTAATGCACCGACCAACTGATAAACACAATCTAAGAACAAAACAAACTACGCCTGCTGGAAATCTATGTAGGCCGTATGGACTCTGGAAATTTCACTACAGAACTTGCACGTGATTTTTATTCAGCATTTGGTAGGAAAAGAAAATGAATTTATTTTCAAACAAAAAATGCATCAGAGAAAGTTGAAAGTTCTGGGGAAAGGAAGGAGTATGGGATTGGGGGCAGCGTGGAAATTTGATAACTTGAGTTATTGACATAATTCAGAATGGCAAGTTTCTAGAAGTTTCCCTCTGAGAAAATTCAGTCCTCCCAAAGATAGGTCAGGTGTTTCCCAGAAAGAGGAAATACTGTACTATCTGAAAGAAATAAAATCCTTCTCTGGATTTATTCTTCATAGGAAGGTTAACATCTCCCTGAAGGCTTTCTATCACCTCTGGAGACACAGTATAATGTGTGTAGGGAGTATATTTTACAGATATATATATACACACACACGCAATTATGCACACACAAGCCACTAAAATAAGACAGTGAAATAATAACTCTACTTATTGCCAGCTTCTTCCTGAAGTATGCTTATCCCATTGCTCCTATAATGGAGAAAATTAATATATCCTGTCAGGGCCACCCACCTAATATGAATAGTGAAATTCTGTGAAGTGACTGCATGTAGAAGAGTCAGGAAATCCACTTTGATCTACATTTTTGATGTTTGATAATTGCACTTATTATCAGGTCCTTTCTGCTCTTTTTCTTTGACATGAGATCCATTATCAGTGACAGCATGAGTGTGAGTATGTGTTTGATTTAAAAAAATCTACTTAAGATGGTGTAATGGAAAAGAAGCTTTTTTTGTCCATGCATATTAAAAGAAGGGAAGACAATTAAATCTCATTATACAGTGGCTCGCTTGAATTGTTTCTTTTTTGTGTATGGCATTCTTTGGACATCTCATAGGATAACTTTTTTCAAAAGAAGTAATTTCCTAGTGATATATTTTGTATTTACATAAACTGTTATTCTTTGCTTTGATGCTTTCATTCTATGAGAAAGCATTGAGAGAAAAGATAAAGAAATGATGGTCACAAAAAATAGGACAGGTCATGTAGCCAACCTCTGCTTTTTCAGAAATTGTTATAAATAGAATGCATAGTCATATGTGAATAGGACTAAAAACAGAACATAAACTCATATTTATACCAGGGCAGATAATTGGTAAATTTATTAATTAGGATTCTTTCTGTATTTGTTAATTTACTTTAAATAACACGTTACCTTTATGCAAATAATTATTGGCAATTAATATGTGATAATGTATTTGAACTTTTCTGCTTGCCTAAATTTTACAACAAGGGCTCAGGCTAATTTAGCACTTTAATGCGTCACCTTGCACATTAACATATTAGTATTCTTCACAGTAGAAGCCTGAGTAAAATGCTGATCCATTCATTTACTTTTTTTTTAAATTTATATTGTGGGCATTACCTACTTCTGGTTTTGACTGTAAATATTAAATGTATAAATAAGTATTGTATAAATATTTATTACATAAATAATACACTGTTAAATGGTAAAATTATAAAACTTTCAGCCAAAACTTAATGCTATTCCCATAGTTTTGCTTACGAATTTTTCTTCTTTGCTGAATAATAGAGAAAAATAAACTTGTCTTTACTTATTCAAGTTAACTTGAATTTAATTTGGAGCAGCTAATAAAATGAATAGTCTTTGATGTTCCTGTTTTCCATGAACTTTACTTTGTTTCAGATATGTTCTTAATAAAAAATTACTAGAGAAGTAGTACCCCTCACAGCTCTTGGAGGAAATGAGAGTGTATTTAGAAATAGTTTATGAAGTAGCTTTTGTAGTCTCTGACTTTCTCTGAGTGACTTTGTACCCAAAAACAGGTGAAACCATTTTGTAAAGTATAAAGCACCATACAAACTCATCAAATATTAGACAAAGTAGGAGAATATGGTAAGATATGACAAAGTGCAACCACATACATTCCAAATGAAAGCCTTAGCCTAATTTGAGCTACATTTGTGCTACCTTTGAATTGCTAGTTTATTTGTTTGTGCTTAATATGATTTGGCTCTGTGTCTCCATCCTAATCTCATCTTGTGGCTCCCATAATTCCATGTGTTGTGGGAGGGACCTGGTGGGAGATGATTGAATTATGGGGATGGGTCTTTTCCATGCTGTTCTGATGATAGTGAATGGTCTCATGAGATCTGATGGTTTTAAAAATGGGAGTTGCCCTGCACAGTTCTCTTTTTGCCTGCTGCCATCTACATAAGATGTGATTTGCTTCTCCTTGACTTTGCCATGATTGTAAGGCCTCCCCAATCATGTGGAGCTGTTAAGTCCAATAAACCACTTTCTTCTGTAAATTTCCCAGTCTCGGGTATATCTTTATCCGCAGCATGAAAAAAGATTAACACAGTAAATTGGTACTGGTAGAGTGAGGTTCTACTGAAAAGAGACCAAAAAATGTGGGAGCGACTTTGGAACTGGGTAATTGGCAGAGGCTGGAACAGTTTGGAGGGCTCTGAAGAAGAAAGGAAAATGTGGGGAAGTTTGGAACTCCCTAGAAACTTGTTGAATGGTTTCACCAAAATGCTAATAATGATATGGACAATGAAATCCAGGCTGAGGTGGTCTCAGATGGAGATAAGGAACTTGGTGGGAACTGGAGCAAAGATGACTCTTGTTATGTTTTAGCAAAAAGACTGACAGCATTTTCCCCAGCCCTAGAGATTTGTGGAACTTTGAACTTGAGAGAGATGACTTAGGGTATCTGATGGAAGAAATTTCTCAGCAGCAAAGCATTAAAGACATGACTTGGCTGCTGTTAAAGGCATTCAGTTTGAAAAGGGAAACAGATGATAAAAGTTTGGAAAATTTGGAGCCTGACAATGCAATAAAAAAGAAAATCCCGTTTTCCCGTTTTCTAAGAAGGAATTCGACCTGGCTGCAGAAATTTGCATAAGTAATAAGGAGATGAATGTTAATCCCCAAGACAATGGAGAAAGTGTTTCCAGGGCATGTCAGAGGTCTTCACGGCAGCCCCTCCCATCACAGACCGGGGCCTAGGAAGAAAACATGGTTTACTGGGCAAGGCGCAGGACACCCCTGCTGTGTGCATCTTAGGAACTTGGTGCCCTGCTTCCCAGCCACTGCAGCCATGACTAAAAGGGGCCAAGTTACAGCTCAGGCCATGCTTCAGAAGGTACAATCCCCAAGTCTTGGCAGCTGCTACATGGCGTTGAGCCTGCAAGTGCACAGAAGTCAAGAATTAAGTTTTGGTAACCTCCACCTACATTTCAGCAGATGTATGGAAACACCTGGATATCCAGGCATAAGTTTTCTGTAGGTGAGGGGTGGTCATGGAGAACCTCTTCTAGGGCAGTGTGGAAGGGAAATGTGAGGTCAAAGCCCCAACACAGAGACCCTATTGGGGCACCACCAAGTGAAGCTGTGAGAAGAGGGCCACTGTCCTCCAGACCCCAGAATGGTAGATCCACCAACAGCTTGCATCATGCACCTAGAAAAGCCACAAACACTCAACACCAGCCCATGAAAGCAGCCATGAGTGGAACTATATCCTGCAAAGCCACAGGGGCAGAGCTGCCCAAGACTATAGAAGCCTACCTTTTGCATCAGCATGACCTGGATGTGAGACATAGAGTCAAAGGAGATCATTTTGGAGTTTTAAATTTGACTGCCTTGCTGGATTTCAGACTTGCATGGGAGCTATAGCCCCTTTGTTTTGGCCAGTTTCTCCCATTTGGAATGGCTGTATTTACCCAATGTCTGTACTCCCCTGTATCTACAAATTAACTACCTGGCTTTTGATTTTAAGGCTCATAGGTGGAAGAGACTTGCCTTGTCTTGGATGAGACTTTGGACGGTGGATGTTTGAGTTAATGCTGAAATGAGTTGAGACTTTAGGGGACTGTTGGCAAGGCATGATTGGTTTTGAAATGTGAAAATACAAGATTTTGGAGGGGCCAGGGTTGGAATGGTATGATTTGGCTCTGTGTCCCCACCCAAATCTCATCTTGTAGCTCCCATAATTCCCATGTGTTGTGGGAGGGAACCAGTGGGATATGATTGAATTATGAGTCTTTCCTGTGCTATTCTCGTGAGACTGAATGGGTCTCATGAGATCTGATGGTTTTAAAAATGAGAGTTGCCCTGCACAAGCTCTCTTTTTGCCTGCTGCCACTCACACAAGATGTGACTGCTCCTCCTTACCTTCCACCGTGATTGTGAAACCTCCCCAGCTATGTGGTACTGTAAGCCCAATAAACCTGTTTCTTTTGTAAATTGCCCAGTCTCAGGTATGTCTTTATCAGCAGTGTGAAAACAGACTAATATAGTGCTGAAGGACATATGCTATCTTACAGAATCTAATTTCATCGTTCTCTAGAATTCTGAAGCATTGTAAATAATTTAGCACACCTTTAGGGGACTGGAAGAGTTGAAATATTTTTATTGGAATTCTGTAAAGATAATATTAAGAGCTTATATTTTAATCCAACTTTAGAAAATAATAGAAAAGTTTACCACATTGTCAGAATACCTTTCTCCCCAAACAGGCAAATTTCAATGTTGTTATCTGAATATAATCTCTATGGACAAAAGAGAACATGTTGAGAATTCGTGACTCTCCAACATCTTTTTGATGGAGATGGATTCTGATACCATAAACAGTGGATATCAGCTACATCAAGAGTATTGCTAAAGGCGGGGCCTGAAATCAAAGGATTAAAGAAAAAGGAAAGAGGCCCAAATCAAACTTATTTCAAATTCTGTGTATAGTCAGTAACATCCAGGCAAGATTTACAAGAGGGTAAACTTTTCCAAAGTTTGTAAAATCATTTAAGTGAATTAATTCCATATGGTGAAGGTACATACAAAATGTATCTAGAGATACATTGTTATTAAGAATACACTTTGCAGATATTTTCACAGAATATTAACTTCAATGACTGAGCAATACTATAGCTGATGACCTCAAATCAGTTCCAGTTAATATGCCTCTGCTTTTGTACAGAAAAGGTTAAAAATTAGCACTGTAATGAAATGTTGCATAATACTTTGAGAGTTGTGTTGAGTGGGCAATAATATTTTTTATTTAAATGATAAAATGGTATTGAATGAAATTACTAATGTTTTCATTAATACTGAAAGTATAGAATTCCAGTGAGTACAGAACTCTTAACCTCTTTTGAAGTGAGGTTTTGATGTGATATATTTATATTGAGTTACATTATTTTTTAAAGAATAGATTCACTGTTGAGTACATATTTTTACTGAGTAGTTAAACCATGTTCATTCCTCTGCTTTGTCTTACTTGCCTTTGCCTTGTCATGGATAGGAAGGGGAAGGATAAGCATTCTGAAATAACTTGCTTTGTCCATATAAACAATTGCTCAAGTGAAAAACTAACAAATTGTTGAACCATAATAATTTTGTTTTCCATATTAAAACTCAGCCACAGGAACACCAAGACTCCATTGGTTTTTGAAACCTGCTTTTTAACAATTGCATATATATAGTTCTATTGAGCTCTTTCACTTGGATACAGTTTATTTCAGGAAATGTTCAATTTGTGGGTAGCGTTCACTTAAGAATTTCATGAGTGTTTGAAAAAATAATTTAAATGTTGACTGATGGTCCACTAAATTCTTTGAAGTTGACTACGCAGTCCTCCTGCATGCCAGAAACCTAAATTCGTGTGCGTAGGCATTAGAGGGAGTAGTCTATAAAAAAAAAGGAGACTCTTTGTTTTGTAAAGGGATTTACTACAAGTTTATTTTAAATCATGTAGTTACAATATAATTTAACAGAGCATCAATTATTTATATATTAATACATTTGCCAGATCACATTTGATAGATATGCAAGAGATATATCTGAAAACTGAATGGCAGAAGCAAATATCTATTTATTCATTTGTCTTCCTGTACAAATATCAACTGCTTTCCAATTTGAAAAAGGGTGATTAAGGTAGAGAATATAGTGCAGCATTATCTTCCTGCTTCCAAATAAGATACTATCATAGTGAATATATATTGTGCTTTATACTTAACATTCTTGCAATGTGTATTTTCTAGCTTTACTTGGAAATTCTCAAAAAAAGTGTATATATGTAAATTATTTTTATATTCAGGAGCAACATTAACCTATTATACTAATAGTAAATACATGAGCCCTATGTAGATGCTACTTGAGGCAAATGTATTCCCCATATGGAGCTACAATAAGATGCTCCAAATATTCATGGATTATTCAAAATTAGCGTAAACAGTATTGAGCAAAGTACAATATTTGTGAATCACTTGAAATTTCACTATTTTGAATATTTATTACAAAACTGGCTGACAAATTGGCTCTCATGAGGAGGTACTATCCTTTGCATTATCTGTTACTTAAAGTCCATTCTGTTTAGCACTTGTTACAGCATCTAAAGTTATTTTACCTCTAAGGTCTGCCTTACCTTAACCAAATTCTGAGACTGACATATAAAACCAGTAGGTCAACTTAATCATTTACAATATAAAATATAACATTAAAGCAAGTTAAAATATTCATGTCAGTGGTCCAAGTATTTGTTTTCTGTTGGGAAGCTACATGGGAAACCAAATGATAACCAGAAGGTTCCTTTACAAGGATGGATATGAGAGAAAAAAGAAGTTAGTTGGAAGATCAAACTCTGAGTAGCCCAGTATGGAGATATCTGACCCAGCATCAGATACTTAGGTTCCTGAATAAGGTGACCCGTTTAACTAGACAGCATGGGTAAAGATGACGGTGATAAATTCTTTCTATGATTCTCCTTTTCTATGTCCCATGTTTCTGATAGCGCATTCTTTCTTCAAACTACTGTAACTGTTAGCATATCAGCTTAATCACATATAGCTGTTCCTAAAATACTTGACCACTCAGTTACAGATTATTGCTTAGAATGAACTCCTTCTACAACTAATCTCATTCATTTTATTTTATTCATAATTTTATTCTCAATTAATTGTCTTTACTTTTAAATTTGTAAGGATGCATTACTTTCATGTCCATATTGCCTACAATAACGTCAAACCGTTGCTGTATCCAATACTTCCTCAGTAGGTGAATAGCCAAAGAATAGAAATATACATTGCCATGTAATTGAGATTCTTTTGATGGCGAATAACAGAAATGTAAACAAAAAAGTGGGAAATTGAATTTATTATAAGAATACAGGAGTATCTCAGAACCCAAGGATGGAAATCACTACAAGGCCTAATTGAGGGACTGGACCAGGAATTGGAAAGAAATCAGTAACTCCCATACCCTCAATTTTGTCATGTATTTCTCTTGTGTGTTTGTTTTGTTCTCTCCACACGTGAACTCTTTTGCTTCCCTCTGTATGTGACCAAAAAGGGCCACACTTCTGATCATGAATTGACATAACATCTCAATTTTGAAACCTGACTAACTAATGTTGTGTCCCACTTCTAAAATCCCAGGAGAGATCATTTTATTAGTAAAGCTTGGATCAGGGGCCAGCTTCCAGATTATTTGGCTCTCAGAATATTAGAGGAAGAATCACATAACTGACACAGTAGCCTTATCTCTGTGGGTAGTGGGCAGTTGTCATAGAAAGAGAAGGTGGGCTAAGCTCAAAATTGACTGTTGTGTATGAAGAAACTAATGAGACTTAGGCATGATCATGAATGACTTGGCTTTCCTTACTTTTTATTTCAAATATTGTGATTTTAGTTTTAGAATTTCCATTTCTCTTTTTGGTTTTCTATTTCTCTGATGAGATTTCCTTTCTATTTATTGTGAGCATGTTTCCCTTCATATCATGAGCACAGTTATAGCATCAACTTTGAAATCCTGGTCTGCTAATTCCAATATCTGGGTTTTTTTGGAGTTATTCTCTATAGGCTGTCTTTTCTCTTGAGAATAAGACACATTTTTCTGTTGTTCATGTGTTAAATAATTGTGAATTGTATTTTGGACATTGTGATTGTTATTTTGTGGAGACTGTAGATTCTGTTCTATTATTATTCTAAATAGTTTTTATTTTTTTTCTCTTGGTGTAGAAGGCAATTAAATTTTTTGGACTCAAATGACAAGTTCTGTTTCTTGAGCTGCAGCTCAAATCTTTGTTGAATTTCTTCATTCGCAATTGGAGTCAGCCTCACATATGCATGATTCCAGGTCAGGGAGAGATTTGGGCAGAGTTTATATATAGAATATTGGGTGCACTCTCTCTTATCTTTTTTGAGGGATGCCCCCTTGAGTTTCCAGTGGTTCTGGTTGCCTAAACTCTGTTACCTAGTTTTTAAAGCCAGAGATACTGAGAGTTTTCTATCAAGATTTCTGCCACCTTGTGCAGCTCTGATTGTTTCCTACCTTCTCATTTAAAAAATTTAAAAAAATTAAAACTGGAAATTAACTCATGCCTTCCCTTCTTCCAAATGTTGATTCCCCACTGTAATCTGCTTCTTTTACTCACTATCCAGTTCCTACAGGTCATTGATTTGTTTTTAATTGAATTTAGTGATTACCACCTGCAGAAAGATAGATTATGATAGAAGCTTACTTAACTATACCCTTCTTATCATTTATTCAACATCACCTCCTGCTCTTTATAAGTTCCTTTTAAAAATTATTATAACACATGCTTATCATAAAAATAGTGACTATGTGTATAACAATATATGCTAGGTTCTAAGAAATTTATATATAATAACTAGATCATGAAATAAAATAGTACAGACTTATGTAATGTACATTTAAAAGTTCTATTTCTCCCATGATTCTACTCTGAGAGAGGAGTATTCTTCCTGATATTTCTTACACAAGTGAGACTTTACTATATATCATCCTTCTGCAATATGCATTTTTCACACCCACAATATATCATAGGTATCTTTCCAAGTCATCTTAAATCTTAAATTATCTAACATAAATTTGCTATTACTGGTACAACTTTCACACACATACACAAACTTACAGACTGGATACATTCATATCATAGAGAAATTTGCATATTCATTTTTATGAATGAACTTTTATGGTTAGGGTAGCTTTACCTAATTTTCTTTTCCTTCTCCTTCAGGTGGCTAAACCATACCCATGCCTAATGTCAGAATGTTGTCAGACTGCACTCTACAACTGTTTTTCCTTATTTAAGTCAAGTTGATTAAATCCATACAATCTTTGTGAAGCTAAAAATGAAATATATGAAAAATACTTCAAAAAGTTTAAACTGTTAAATAAATGAGTAATATCAATTTGACCTACATTTTTGATTATCTGCTGTGTATAAGGGTCTTGGAGATTATGAGGATGAATGGGATGCAATATCGGTCATCAAAGTGATGACAATCTAGTTTTAGAAATGTAGTTAATGCTATGACATAGATTTTTAAAAATGTGTTATGGGAGTGGCAATGGGAGGACAATTTATTCTGACAAAGAGAATCAGAGATATGTGAGAGATGATGAGGTGTTGGTCCATGAATGATAAAAAGAAATTTCAGGTATGAGACCGAAAGAAAGGGATGTATTCCAAGATGAAAGAACGGTGTGTGTGTAGGCATGAAAGTATTTTTTTTTCTGGTAATGCTAAGTAGGTCATTTTGGTTGAAGCATAAGGTATGGTATATATGGTCATGGGAGGGTGAGAGTCAAGGATTAAAAGTAGAATGAGACTATAGAGTGAGTCACTTTTGAATGTATAAGAGTCTTTTAGGTATTATTCCAAGAAATTTGCATACAGTATGATAGCCAATGAATTAAGGATTTTGACCAGAGAAATAGCAGAGTGTAAAGTGTATAAGACAATGCTAGCTTCTGTTACATACTAACCTAAAAATGTACAACAGCTCAAAAATGGTAGTTGCTTTCTCATTCACCTAAAATGCAACTGGAGAATTCCTGATTAGTAGGCTGTTCTGCTGGGCTTAACTTAGGGCTCAAGCTCTTTCCATCCTCATAGCGCCACTGTCTTTAACACATGGCTTGAAAAGTTGCCATGTCTGTCTACATCAAGCTAGAGGAAAGAAGAAAGCAAAGATCACGATTTGAAGTTATTTATGGACCAGACCTGGAAATGGTACTCAACACTTCTATTTTCTAGACTTGGTCATATGTTCACACTTATTTGCAAGAAAGCCTGAGAAATGTGGTCTAACTTCTTCCATGGAAGAAGAAGAAAAGAATGTAGTAAATAGCTTGGTGGTCTCTGCCATGCATAGTCAGATTTAGTTTTTAGAAAGCCCGTCCTGGTTGCAGTGTCGATGATGGATTGGAGGAGGAGATACTAAAGGCAGAAGAGCAGATAAGAGGCTATTTTCACAGTGCAAGTAAGAAATAATCAGGTCCTAAATGCAATGCTTAAGGAAGCACTTGCATCAGGGGTAAGACAGGGATAAATTTTGGAGACTGGATTTGATGACTGAGAATTTGGGGAACAGAGTTTGTTGACTTGAGGAATAGATTGATAGCCTAGATGAATGGTGATTTCTCTGTATCATGATGATAATGCTCATCCAAAAAAATGGTTGCCTTCTTAGACTCTTAATAATTGAGTGTTTAATAAATCAGAGTCCTTTGTCAAGAGCTAAAGGAAAATAGAATAGAGTATTTGGTATGGTCCTTTCCCTCAAGGAGTTTTTAATCTATCTGAGGAGAGAGAATTCACCCAAAGAACAACTTGATAACTTTTATGTATATCCATAAACCTGAGTTAATTCAACACAAACTGAATCCAGAGATCTAGAGGGATTGGAAGAGGAGTTGTGATTAGGAATGCATGGGATCATTTGGACATAAGTTTGGAAATTGGATGTTATTCTTACATTTAACAAACAGGTATTAAATGTATGGTGTGCTTAGATAACTGTACTGCCAGTTCATAAAAATGCTTAAGTAACATTTGTTGCATGAAATATTAGTTGTTTAATGAGACAAATAAAAACTCTTAATTTTGAGGGATTTGTTAGAAATAAGTAATATGGGCTAGTACGGTTAACATAAAGGTAAACAAGCTAGTACAATAATGTTTAACAACTGCTATGATAGAATGATCCAGTTGGGGCACAAAGGCAGGAATGTTTAACAAAATCTTTGTAAAGCATGAAATCTTTGAGCTTGTCTTGGAATAACAGTACAAGTGACCACACAAACTAAAGATGAAAGAGGGAGAAGAAAGGTCTTTCCAGTGCAGCAGCAAAGAGGATGGTATGACAAGGAAAGTGGGTTGGCAGGACATGAAGCCTACTGTTCCCTGAACCTAGTGTTCCTTGAATTTAGGGACCAAGCAGCGTTAATATCTATACCTTGTGTATAATACTTTTCAGATGCTCAGAAAATAGTGAATTCTATTCCTATATGCCTTCTTATAGCCCTTGTGAGTGTATCTAGTACACTTCTCTTCAACTTCAGACATCCAACTAATTAACAGCGGTAGTGAAATAATGATTTTTCTATCAGTGACTGAAGGCTCTGCTTGTCCCTGCTGGTGACCTCACTTTACATACTCCTGAGGCTACAAAGTCATTTGCAGGTATATTTGGTTGCTTTAAATCACAGTTGCAAACCATCACTGATATAAGCCATCTAAGTCCCAATTTCTGCTCAAAGAGAGATGCCCAACTGAAATAATAGTATCACCAAATACCATCTTGAATTCAAAATCAGATTGAGGCAACAAATAAATTTTCATGTGATGTGAATCACCAACGGTATGAATTTCTCTTACTCTAGCAGAACTATATTTCTTAAAAACTAACAACCATATTTTCTTAGTGAAATTTACTGTTTGAAGTGTATAAGCACACTTTGGTCCTTGAAGGGCTGTAATTTTGACCTGAGATATTTCAGAATAAGATAATAAGTTGAGAAATGAGTGCTTGGGCAAGGAGTTTGAAAATGCAATTTTATTTCATTGGCATTTTTCTGTCTAGCCGCATATCTGTTTCTATGCACAAAATAAGTATATTGTAATTTAGACCTTGTGGTTTAATTTTCCATGAGCCCAATCCCTAATCCATACTGGGAGAATGATACTCTTTTAAAATGGGAGACATCTAAAACCTCTTTTGTGTTTTCCTGCTAATAAATAGCTTACATGAAACAAAAGTAGAGGGGTGTGAATATTTGAGGTCAGACAGACTAAAGTTTAATTCCCAAGTTTGCCACTTACTCACAGGGTGGCCTTAAGCCAGTTACTTAAATGTTCTGAGCCTTTCTTTCTTCATCTGTAAATGAGAATGCTATCAACTACCGTGTGCAGGATATTTGTGAAAATTAGAGGTTATGTGATGGGAATTACCATGTATCAGGTGTTTGAAGAGTGGGAATTGCTACTGCCACAAATATTGTTGTTGGCATCTTTCAAGTAGAGTGAACTTCCAGGAGGGAAAGTGTCTTTGGAACTTCTCTCTGCACATAACAGTTTTAAAATTTTTTCCATTGCACCAAGATCCTATACGTGACCTCAAAGTATATAATGGGTAAAAGTGAAGGTGAGGAACCCAAAGCTTTAGGCCCCATCCTAGTCCATGAGACATGCTCATGAAATACAATTTGAAAACCTTTCCCTCAGTGGCATACATTTAGAAGTACTAGGGGAACTTAAAACATGACATTAAAAGAAAAGCAAGATTTCTAAGAAAGCATTGCATAGTTTCTGGTAGATCCCTGTATGACCTAAATGCTTATTCTATTTAACGTATGGTACAAAGCACTGCAATAGGGACTTAACGAGAAAATCGTGCACTATGCCTACTGAACTACCCCTCTGTAAAGAAGCATGAGAAATGAGTGGTCTTTTAATAGAGAGAAGTATAAACTTTTCATGATTTCCTAACTTTTCTGCAGTATTGCCAAAGAGGTAGGCTACAACATATGCCCACAATTATTGAATAACAGCCCTCTCTCAAGACACTTTACTGCCATCAGAAAATTACTGTAAAATACTAGTTGTTAGAATAAGACTCTCTATAGCTATGTTCTAGAAACCTTTTAATAAGTCTGTTGATTTTCATTATCCTCAATGATCCATAGTATCTTCAATGTGAATGGCGCACTCTGAAATGGAGCACTCTTATATAGTGTATAATCAGCATACATTATACCATGACCCTGCTGATATCCATATTTTTAATAAAGATGAATTGTTTGGGTAATTATAAATGGCAGCTAATTAAAAATATAATTTTCACTGAAATTTTTATACAGATGCTTCAGAAATCAAGCTCAAATAAAGCAGTAAACCATACAGATTCTACAATTTCAAGGGCTTCTCTGTAGGTAGATAAAATAGCAGAAATTCATCTGTCAACAAAATTATAAGCAGATTAGGTGCTATCTATGCATTTAAATGTAAAATTTGTAAATAATCTTCCTTGAGATGATTGAGTTGAATATGATTTACTGACATTGACAGATGAAATTCCTTCTTTTACTTTTTATAGCTTAAAATATATTGGAAATATAAATGCATTCCCTTGACTCTTAAGCTGAAGTACCTTTAGAATATTGAAAAACCAAAGCAACATTATTTTATTTCAGTCCTCAAAAGTGATTTTTTGCCCAAAAATTCCACTCATTGTGTTGTAGAACTTTGCTCCTTAGTTCAGCTAAAACCCAGATTCTTGTCACATGACCAGGAAAATTTAGGCATGCAAACACATTGAAGGGTGAGGACAGCAGGACTTTCCTGAGTGAAAGGATAAAAAGGAAAAAATCTCAGAAAACCGAGATGGAGTCCTGCTACCTGGCCCTCTACCCCACAGATTGAATTCCAGATTACCATACAGGAAATGAAGAGGTCAGGCTCCTCCCCACTGCAAACAATGCCAACTTCCCGAGGCTCCACCCAGTCCTCCCACTGCGCATGCTGGTTGCAGATTCTCCAGGGACCCCTTTTTATCTGCCTAGGCATTTAACTGTCCCAACTGGAACAAAAGTAGTTTGTAATTTAAGAGAACAATTAAATATCCTGGTAGTGAATTCTGTTTCCTGAAATGAATCCACTGGATAATGAAAACCAAGACAATACAAGAGGGGTCAGCAAACTATGGCCCATGGGCCAAATCTGGCCCATGACCTCTTTCTGTAAATCAAGTTTTATTGGAATACAGCCATGCTCATTCATTTACATATTGTCTGTGGCTGCTTTGGTGCTAAACTGGTAAAGTTGAATATTTGCCACAGAGCCTATATGACCTGCAAAGCCTAAAATATTTACTGTCTAGCCCTTCACAGAAAAGGTTTGCTGACCCTTGCAATAATAAATTATTGCAAATGGCAAATAAAACATTACATATGTTTGTGTGAGCAAATTTATCAAAACAAGGAAGGACATTCCACACTTCAGATGTTAATTATTATCAGGAAAGATATTGGCAATTAAATAGAATGCTTCTTCCCTCCATGTTACACAATTCTAGTGCACCTAAACGCTTCCAATCACTACACGACAAAATACATAAAATGGAATTGAATACAATTCAGAGAAGAAAAAATGAATTTATACAAGACTGAATAATGGAAGAGATTCTTACATCAGGGGAAAAATGATGTATGGTGACTTTACCAGTTCTTCAAAGTCAAAAAGGCCAATGATAAGCTGAGTACTAACTTTTCAGTGGAACCCTTGAATATCTGACAAAACACTCTGAAGACAAAAGTCAGGGTTATAAGGCCCATAAGTGAAACAACAGTTTGTCAGAAGGGACTCATCCCTTCCTGTTAAGTCTATATAACTGCATTGAATACAATCAGAAGTCAGACATAGGATCACTAAGTGGCATTTTTTTTTCAAAAAAGGAACACTAAAACTGATCTCAAGCTGACAGAAACTGCCACTGTGACATTCAGAGTTTAACAGCAGTAAGCAGAAAGTTGGTATTAGTATACAGGAGTTTTATTTAATTTTGTTTTACTTATTTTTAATAATTACAATTTTTATTTTAGATTCAAGAGTTTAATGTCAGGAATACTGGGAGGAAATATGAGAAGGAGGAGGGCTGCTCAGAATTAATTTGCAGAACCCTTTCTTAAAACAATATTTTAAGTGGAAACTCAAGATACAAAAACCAAAAATAAATGAAGGTGTTAATGAAACTAGAGTGGATGAGTGTTAAAGTTCTGCTTGCTTGGAATAAAAAAAAATGAAAAATAAAACTAAATTTAGAACTTCTGCTTGCTTGGATCTCTCTCTTCTCTGTGTCTGTCTTCTCTGTGAAGAGGACCTCTGCATTTTCAATTAGCAGACTATCACTGAAAGTGAGTCAGAAAGTTTACTCCGAGAAAAGGGATATTTGTGTGTCCAGCCCATCTAATTTCCAGCATGTCCAGGCAAGTTTATTAGTTTTTTTTTTCTATCTCCCACTTCTTTTTGCCTTCATTTTCCTGTTATAAAATATTTATGACATACTGAAAAATGTTATTTAATATTTGCTCATAAAATTTTGTAAAACTTTAAACTTTGCACATAAACAGAGAAATATTTTTGGTATGCTTTTCAATCGCTACTCATCGAAAAGGTTTATTTTGTAGATACCTTAGATACCTTTAATTTTTTTTTGTTCTTACTTGTCTTAAAGTCTAAAATGTAATCAGTATCTCTACCCTTTTCCTAAACAACAGACGGAAATTAAATTGTTTTCATTTTCATCACCATCCCTTCATTTACATGTAATCATCATCCAGTATTCTGTTTCCACTTCTTCTTAACACCCCCAAATTATTTATTATAATATTTTCCACCTTCAATGCTTATTTAGATTTACCCACAGGTTTACCAATTACATTACCACTTTTTTTTTGCAGCTCACACCTTTCTTCTGGGTTCAGTTTTATGCTTCCTGAAGTACAACTTCTCATAATTCTTTCAGCAAGGGTCTGTAGCAGTAAAGTCTCCTTCTTTGTAGGAAGTTGTCTTCATTTTACCCTCAGTCTTACCAAAAAATATCACTAGATAAGGAATGTAATACTGACAGTTGTTTTCTCTAAGCAATTTGAAAATATTGCTTCATGAGCTAACAGGTTCATTCCTGGTACAAGTAACATAATGTCTATCCAACAATGATGTCTTCAACAATAAAGATATGTACAGTCATCCCTCAGTAAATGCTGGATATTGCTTCCAGGATCCCTTCATATATCAAAATTCTTGCATGCACAATTCAACAGTAGGCCCCACAGAACTAGCACATACCAAAAGCTGGCATCCCATGAATACTGTATTTTCTATCCGTGTATTAAAAATCAGCATGTAAGTAGACCTGTGCAGTTCAAACCCATGTTGTTCAAGAGTCATCTGTATTTTCTGCCATAACAAGCAGTCCAGAGGGAAGCAGTACCAGGGTTGGTTAATTCAGCAGCTCAATATGTCAGAGATCTGAGTCAGCTTCTCTGTGACATTTTGGGCTTTTCTTTTATAGTTGCTAAATAACAGCCAGCTCCAAACATCATGTCCTCACAATGATAATGTCCAAAGGTTGAAAGGAAGAGCCAAGTTCTCCTTGCCTCTCTGTCGCTATCAGAAAGGATAATCTTTCCCAGAAACCTTTCTCAGATTTCCTCTCAGCCAGAATTGGGTGACATGTTTACCCACTAATATAGTCACTGGCAAGGGATAATGAAATATTATGACTTGCTTAAACCAGTAATTGAGTTTGGAGTGGCGCACATGTTTCACACCTGAACAATGTAAGAATTCTGTTAGCAGTGCAAAAGTGGTTAATGGCTGCTGGGTAACCGAACAACAGTTTTCCATATTGTTTTTTTTTTTTTTTTGAGATGGAGTCTCGCTCTGTGGCCCAGGCTGTAGTGCAGTGACACGATCTCGGCTCACTGCAACCTCTGCCTCCTGGGTTCAAGCGATTCTCCTGCCTCAGCCTCCTGAATAGCTGGGATTATAGGCATATGCCACCACACCCTGCTAATTTTTGTATTTTTAGTAGAGACAGGGTTTATGGTACCATTGAGAAATCTGTTGTTACTCTAACTAATTATAGCTTCATTGTAGCTAATCTGTCTGTTCTATTTAGTTGTTCTACTATTTTCTCTTTATGTTTGGTGTTGTGTTAGTTCATATCATTCAAGAAGCAGCTGCCAAGCTGGGATTAGATGGGCTAGAGTTTTTTGGAGGATCCTTTGAAGGGTAATGGAGAGGGAGCAGGAGAAGGGAAGGAGAACCTTCAGAATGATGCAGAGTGTGACCTGTGAAGAGGGAGATTAAGAGGGAATATTAAGTAGGAAGAGTTTCAGTCTACAGTGCAGATCCAAGAAAGTTTTGGCCAGGCTGATGGAGAGCCCTTGAACTCAAGTTGCCCATTATCAGGGTCCTCCATCTTGTAGGAATGGCCTTTATTAGTACAATCATTGGCTGGAAGTAACCCATTGGAAGTGTGGACTCAGCATGAATCCAGTACTACATTCAGAAGGTCAGAAGCTGGGGCTGTCATTCAGTTATGCACGTAAATAGATCTGGGTGGTGTATTTTTATAGCTGCCTTAGATACTCTAAAGATATGGATTTTTCTTTTTCCTGCTGGCAGGTCATGCTTCGTGAATCTGAAAATTTTCTGATTCTCATATTTTTAAATCAGTCTTAGAATATTCTCCCCATCATCGTTATTTCTTTCCATTTTCCTTATTTTCTTTTTCTAGAATGTTTATTAGATCCCTATCATATCACTTCATTCTATCCTCCATGACCCTTAACATTTCTTCTAGATTTGTCATCTCTTTATCTCTCCGTGCTGTATTCTGGGTAATACAGCACAGAGATACACATTCAAGTTCATGATACACATTCAGGTACAAATTTAAGTTCATGAATTTTTGCTTGATTTGTGCCTCATTTGCTATTGAACTTCCTTTTGGGTTTTATTTTCCATTGAGTTTTACATTTCGATACTATATTTTTTCAGGACAACTTTCTTTTAAGTCTGTATAATCTCTTTTTAAAAATGGTGCTTTGTTCTTATACTTTTCATTCTTTCTTTAACCATTTTAAACATATGCATTTTTAAGGTCTCTAAACAAGAGCTCTGTTAACTGAAATTTTTAGGGACCTAATCTTGTAGTTTGGTGAACCTTTTGTTTAAGTTGGATTATTTCCTTATATAATTTTTAACTTTAGATTGTGATCTTATTTGCATTTGCCTCTGCTAGGTATTTATATTAATATGAATTTCTTTTATTGGTAGTCATTACAACACACGGATAGTGTACACTCAACTCTAAATCCATGCTTGATACAGGCCCATGCTTATAAATTCTCAATAATGATTTTCTGTTGTTTTCACCCAGAGTCCAGTCCAGGACAGACAGGCTTCTTTGTTATCCCTTTGTGTGAGTGGGCAGATTTCTTTCAGTATATTCTTTTTGGAAGTGCAACATTCTGGTGTCTATATATGGGCAACATATGGGGGTTTCATTTGTAAATCCCTACCTTATGAAGACCCAAGTCATCACCTCTTAATTCTACAACCTTACCCTTAAAACTCATGTCTTTATGTCACTCACTTGCAGAGGAGCTGCAACATAGACTCCTGGACATGCCACTCAGGTTTAACATTCCCACCCTGGTTTTGACTCCTATTTTGTTTTTGCTTTTGTTTTTTTGTTTGTTTGTTTGTTTTCTTATAAGCTCCATTTTTCGTTTAAAAGATAATAAGTTGAGAAATGAGTGCTTGGGCAAGCAGTTTCAAAATGCAATTTTATTTCATTGGCATTTTTGTGTCTAGCCTCATATGTGTTTTATGCATAAAATGAACATATTGTAATTTAGACCTTGTGGTTTAATTTTCCATGAGCCCAATCCCTAATTCATACTGGGAAGAATGATACTCCAGGCTGGAGGGCAGTAGTGAGATTTCAGCTCACTGTAACCTCCGCCTCCTGGGTTCAAGTGATCCTCCTGCCTCATCTTTCCTAGTAGCTGGGATTACAGGAATGAGCCATCGTACCCAGCTAATTTTTGTATTTTTAGTACAGAGGGAGTTTCACCATGTTGGCCTGGCTGGTCTTGAACTCGTGACCTCATGATTTGCCCTCCTCGGCCTCCCAAAGTGCTGGGATTACAGGCGTGAGCCACCACGCCTGGCCTGAATTTGTAATTCCTACTCTATGCTGCCTCCCAGTAGTTTGGTTAATAAACAGCAAACTTTACTTGCCATCCACAACCTTCTCTTTATAGCATAAGCGATCATGATATCAGAAAAAGAAAGTCTTGATACATCTGGTTTCAAAGAAAGCTACAGTGCTTCCAAGGCAACTAGAAGAGGTCACAGACATGCTAGGCAGATAAATTGTAGAAAACGTTTAAACCAAGCTTACCATTGTATCACTAAAGGAAAAGCAGAGGTCTTGCTTAAGAGAGTACTGGAAAGGCCCATTGCCCCTTTTTTAGTGTAGGATAACGTTCGATTCAAGGAAATTGCTCTAAATGTTATGTTTTCAATCATCTACTGAGAAACAGTGAGGAAATAATCCTACAGTGACCTAGCTGGCTAGTTGTGTAAGTTATAAAGTTTTATTTTGTCAATAAAGACTTCTTTTGTTAAGAAGGTTTGTGTTCCTGAGTCCTATAAAAACTGGATGAAAAGAAGTTGGCTGCTGGATTATTACCACAGGTATAAGGTCCCATCTAGTGGCAAATGTTCATGCAAACTCAGGTGCGCACAATTCATGAAAATAAGAATGGGTTCATTTTTTGGTGTAACTGACAAAGTATGACATGTATCAGCCCTTTCAACATGAGTTTTTTAATGAAAATCTTCTTTTATGCCACAGAAATTTTTTAATACTATATGATATTATTTTAGAGTTCTTACTGAGGTGATTTCAGATTATTATCTACCAAGTATCTATTCTATTTTAGAGACTTTTTTTAATGTTTATACTTTTTATGTGACATTTAAGGGACAAATTTTTGATTAATTTAATATAGAAACGTCTCATAATTTTAAAACATCATTTTGACAGTACTGAGTTGAACTTATCCCAGAATTTTCCATGCAAAGAGTAGTATCAAGAATATAGGGGGACAAGTGCGGTGGCTCAGGCCTGTAATCCCAGCACTTTGGGAGGCCGAGGTGGGTGGATCAATTGGCAGCAGGAGTTCAAGCCAACATGGCGAAACCCTGTCTCTACCGAAAATACAAAAATTATCCAGGTATGGTGGCACATGGCTGTAGTCCTAGCTACTCAGGAGTCTGAGGCACAAGAATTGTTTAAACCCGGAACAGGGAGGTTGCAGTGAGCTGAGCAGGCTGGGCAACAAAGTGAGACTCCATCTCAAGAAAAAAAAATAAAAAAGAATATAAGGAATTTGGTTCACCTGCCTAAGAGAATAAACTATTTTAAGAACTTTAAAAGCAATAGTAATACAATGAACATTTTTATTGTTTTTCTTTAAACCAATGAGTCTAGAAACTTCTATAGGGTATTAGTAACCAGTGAATAACATTCATACTGTGCACTTGAAAGTAACTATCACATACTTTAAATATTATACAGACTTAACAATAAAACTTGACTGTCAAACTAGCCTGAATTAATAGGATTCTTAAAATATTTCCACACATTTTCTTAAATGTAAATATTTTACATGCTGAGGGAAAGCAGTTTCTTTCTCTTAATCTGTTTTCTTGAGGAATCATTACATTTTCATGAATCACACCTTTGAATTTTTTTCTTTTCTTACAATTCCAAATCTAGCAGTTCATGTCTCTTCTCTATTCCAAGCAATTCTTTGCCCCATTCATTTTGAAGATGTGGTCAGAGAGAAGGGGTTAGTGAATAATATTCAATTCAAACAACATGACTACACATAATTTAAAGCATCCATTGCATTTTAAACTGATACTTAAGGATTGCTCTGGACTAATTTATCCTGACTTCTTCAGCTTACGTATCTCTTCTGTGCATAATTCCTTCCTGAAGTTAATGGGAATTTGGCGTGTGGCAGGAGTACATGTTTCATGAAACGGGAATCTGGGATCTGTCATTTAACAAGAAATCTGCTTCTACCTTAATTGGTCTGTCTCCCTAATGTATTTCACTATACTATAGCAGCACAGGCAGGCCTTCCATTTTAATGTTTAATGAAACTATTTTAAAATGAAGACTACATACAGGTTACCATGAACAGAAAGCAAGTAGTATGATCTATGGGACTGAAGATGGGAACGTTTTGAAATGTTGTGTTTACCGAAAATAGCATAAAAGTAAAAAGTTATAAGTGCTACATTGTAAATATTTTAATTAATAGTACTTGTTTCACTCACCCATGTCAGTGAATGCTGGAAAACATCTTAATTATTCAACAAGCTTTAGAACTAGAACTTTATTTTTATGATCTTTTTAGTTAGTTTTTATTTATAATTGATAAATAATAACTGTACATATAGAACTAGAATTTTAAATCAAAGAAAAAGTAATGGTTTTTCTAGTTCCTTAGTGCTCTGTATGCTGTCTTGGAGGTTAGCCTTTTTATGTCAATATCTACATTTTCTAT
The DNA here is from genome assembly GCA_963574635.1 of Cheracebus regulus. Taxonomy (NCBI): domain Eukaryota; kingdom Metazoa; phylum Chordata; class Mammalia; order Primates; family Pitheciidae; genus Cheracebus; species Cheracebus regulus. The sequence goes on from CAUYQU010011308.1 coordinate 41,352, forward strand.
GTTTCCATTATACAAATATGTACTTCCTATATGTAGGTGAAATACCTTTTTAGCATCTAAAATATTTTCAAATAATGATCAATAATTTGCCAACACATTGAATAAGCTATAAGATCCATGAAGGGAATAATATACAGGCTTAAAGAAAAAGAAAACAAGATTTCTATACACTGATGTGGAGAACTCTCAAGATATATTGTCAAGTTAAAAAAAAAAAAAGAAAGAAAAGAAAAGTGGTCTGGGTGCAGTGGCTCACACCTGTAATCCCAGCATTTTGGGTGGCCTAGGTGGGAGGATTGCTTGAGCCTAGGAGTTTGAGATCAGCCTGGGCAACACAGTGAAACCCCAGCTCTACAAAAAAAATTAAAAGTTTAGCTAGGTGTGATGGTACATACCTGTGGTATCAGCTACTCAGGAGGCTGAGGTGAGCGGATGACTTGAGCCCAGGAAGTCGAAGTTTCAGTGAGCTGAGGTTACACTATTGCATTCCGGCCTGGAAAACAAAGACCCTATCTCAAGAAAAAAACAAGGTGCGAAAATATGAATATGATATACTATGCTTTGTGTACAGAAAGAGTGATATAATAATATATGGTCTGATATTCTGTACTGGTGTGATGTGTAATGAAAAGATGAATAAGAACCTAGTAAAAATGGTTACAGGAGGTGGAAGAGAAATGAAGTGGGTAGGGAGAAAGGAGAAAGTGAAACTTAGTATATGCCTCTCTAAACAATTTGCTTGTTTTGCTATGAAGCATGCTAATTTAATGAAATGGGAAGAAAATGAATTTACCAATACACAAAAGATGTTTTAAACCACTGATTCCTTCTTCCAGGAATATACAAATTTAAATGTTGGACCTGGATTTTTTTTTCTTGACTCTGCCACTAATTAGCTATATGACATTAGGCAAGTATCTTTACTCATCTGGACTTCAATATCTGTAAAATAAGCAATTTAGAATAAATGGTTTCCAAGGCCCTTCTCAGTTCTTCCATTCTAACATGCAAACGGGTGACAGCATAGTATGGCTGTATATAGGTCACCTTCTTAAGGACTGAAATTGTGTCTGATTGATAAGAGTATTTATTGATGCTTTAGAGTTTTTCTGTTTTGGCTAATTACTTCCCCAGATAAAATAATAGTTAAAATGGGCTTTCTCAGTCAGATAGGTACACATTGAATATAAATTACCTTTTGAAAAAAACAATCTTACGCTTTTCCAAAAAGAATTTCTATCTTTTAACTTTAGGCAAAATCTTCATACAAATATTTGATAAAGTGTCATAAATGTACTAAGACCAGATGAACTCAAAACATTGACTTTTAATTGTTAATCAGTATTTTGATAAGCTTCTGAGTCTTTATTAAATATGTGTTCATGTTTGATATCCATTCTGTTTAGGCTTCAATTATTTAATCACAGGTCTTGATATGAAACTAATCATGCATATATCCATACGAAGCTTGCATACTGACAGGATAAAATCATTAAACAGTCATTACTGTAAACTGACGTTGGCCTGAAATTTTTGCAGTTAACAGGGGAGTTGATGCTTGATGAACAATCCAATTAAAATTGGCAACAAAAGACCTAAAATGTCAGCCAAATTGCTTTTTAATAGTCAATGCAGCCGTCACAAAACATAAACATTAAAGTCCCCATAGAAGCATAAAGCTTCATGGTGAAACAATTCTAGAAAATGAATAATAATTATAGCATCTTGAGGATTCTTTTAATAGACATGCACTCATTAAAAATATTTTGTTGGTTAGAATCAGATGACAAAGTATGTTTTCCTGAATATTTTCTTATATTTGTTATAATAATAATTGTATTTAACATTAGATAGGTGTCATTTCTATTACCTAAGAAAGTTATTTTAAAAGCACTTTAATAACCTAGAATACAGGTTTTAAAAAAGGGAATAGGAAAAATGTGATGACCTGCTAACATCTCAAAATACAAAATCATAATGAATCCTCAGCTACACTGAACTTTAAGTGAAAAGGCAGGAGAGCCAACTGTGATTTCTACAAGTAATCCAAAAGCAATAGATAACGTTTAGATTCTTGCAACTCTCTGAGTGTTCAATACTGAATATGTGAAGGGATTAATCACTCAGATGTTTCCTGCTATCCAGCAGTTTGATTTTTAGTTGAAGATACAAATTCTATTATTTGACTGCATTTTCACCATGGGTTCAGATGTTTTGCACATGGAAGCCGAAGAATTAGATTGCCATGAAAGATTGTCTTGTATGTTACGAGATACAACAAATCCAACTTCTTCCTCTGTCATTACTGCCACATCTTTCAACAGGCAAAGAAAGAAATTGTGGGGTTTTCATCTTTGTAACATTGTAACACAAGGGAAAACATCAAATGGCTCCTGGGGGAAATGTTTAAAGCATCAGGGTTTTAATACTATGTCATTTATTTTCTCAATAAACATTTGCTAAACACTTATAATGTGCCAACATGGTGTTGACAACTCTGGAAATCTGGTGATGAGACACATTTGGATACTATCCTAAGCTTATTATTTAGCTGAAGGTTAGACCTGTAAGCAATCGCATACATGGGAGAAATATATGAAGAATTCAGTCCAGGAAAATAAAAATACTTATCTCCCAAACTCACATGTGAATTAGGATTATCCTTTAGCCTACCATATTTTTTAAATACTTTGTAGCATAGATATACGCAGTAGAATCCTCAGACAGATTGTTTTCTAATACATTTATGTATTAAAATATCTTTCAATTAAGTATTGCCTTCTTCTACAATCATAGAGTGTAATTTTATGTGCTATGAAGGGTAAATTGACATTCACACTTCTCCAGCTGTGATTCCTGTGTTTTATCTGTTGAGAAAGTTAGTGCTCTGTTTTCAGAACAACAATTTTTAAAATCCCTCAGAGGAGAGATATAGACATTGGGACTTCAAAGTCTATTAGCTGAAACAGTGAGGAGAAAACCCTATAGGAATATAAATGAAACTTTAATGGCACCATATCAGAAAATATTAAATGACCCAACTACCCATAAAAATTTTGCTTATCTTTTAGGTTTTTTTCATAGTACAATGATGACTAAATTATAAAGGGAAAATTCTAACATTTAGTCTATATCTTGAAACCACCATCTCAGCCTGTGGGAAAATAAAAATGCCTTGGTCCATATTATGCACATGATCGAATAAAATCATGTCAGCAATTTGGTTAAGTGTTGGCTTGAACAGACCAAATCAGCCAGCTCTTTTGCTATAGTATGAACCACAGAATAATAAGTTTAAGCATAAGTATCTGTCCCTAAATCAGTATTTTAATATGAAATCATTCAGAAAAAAACAATAAAGCCTTCAGTATGTAAAAGAGTAGATAGATAGATAGATTGCTCTAACTAAAAATTCTTATGACCACATGTAAAATTGCAATATGTATTTTTGCATTTGCCCAAGTAAATTCAAATTAAATATTAATACTATTTGCTCATATATTGAATCAGGTACCTATTATGACCTAGGCATTGTGCAGGGAACCAAGATTCAAAAATGAATAATAAATAGATCTCACCTTCAACCAACTCACTGCCTCACTGAGGTAACACACACACACACGCAAACACTCATGAAAATGTTGGTTTCTGATAATTGTAATAAGTCATGTGAAAACACAGAAAGGAAAATGGATAAAAGCATGACAGAGGAGGTAACATTGCCTAAAAGACTTACATTCGTGCCTTAAGACCCAGCTCCAATGAAAAGGGTGAGAAGCAATAGCATCTAAGCAAAAGAAAGCATGTACAATACAATACTGTAGAAACATGGATGTACAAGGCATATGCAGAGTAGAGAGATAGGGGATAACGCTGCTGGGGTTTGTATGCCCTACTAACGATTTTGTACTGTGTCTCATATGTAATGAAGAGCCATTGTATTCATTGTAATTAAGAAAACAGTTGTGGATTCATTCATTTTGATTATTCACTGGTAGTACATATAATTAAATAAGCTGTTAATAAATTACAGAGATACTAGATATCCTAATTTGATAAGAATTAGATCTATGAACACCAGGGTATTATCTACAGTCAATGTTTCCTACATTCTCCTGAATATATTTAAGTCGGGAAAAGATTTTCTAAATGATTTCTTTATAAAGCACAATTAGAATTTTTTCCATAAAAGCAGTAATAAAACCACCATCATACCTAAATAGAAACCCAAATTTTTATATAATATTCAAGTAGAACTCTTAAAAGCAGTCAAACAATGAAATTACCCCCACATAATCAATACCACACTCAAGGATTGCCAGAAATCATATTTGAATCATCTACAATTATTTTAATGTTAAAACCAATTATGTGGACATTTTGGCAGCACAAATTACTTTTGAATTATTCAATGAGTTTAATAGGCAACATGGTATAGAACAGTGACCGGCAACTTTTAATATATTTTTCTCACCATTTCCCTCAGTTAAAATATATTTTGAATCATAACACAAAACTGAAACAAAAGTTTTATTAAACAATTCAAATCTTTGCTAAATGTGATGTTCTAGGATATATTTTATTCTATTTCATTTTTTTTACCCTAGTCAAAATTGGTTTCATAACCCATCAATTGATCATAGCCAGACATTTGGAAAACATTGTTATAAATAGAATAGTTGGAAAAAAACTAGATTTGAAGTCAAAAGGTACTGGATTGGAAGTTGAAAGACTTGGGTTCTTTTTCTGGTTTCTTTTTATTACTTACAATCTCTATGACCTTGGTAAAGTCAGTTAACTACTCCAGTTTTTGATATATAAAATGGGAACGATGCCTTCCATGTCCATCTCACAGACTCCTGTTGTAAGGAGCAAACGAGATAATATAGTGCTTTGCAAACCATAAAACACTATGTAAGTGTAAGGAGGTGATATCCATAAAATGAGACTCTACTTCATTGTTATGTATTTCATATGACTTTCGTGAACCTTTTAATCCTTCAAATTCATTGTTGAAAATAATTTCCTTGAGGATATCTAGTCACGCCAGATATATATGAAAATAAGGTTGACAAAGTGTTTCTCATTATGATTAAGAGACAACAGTGACATAAGTTCAAGTACAGATTATATTTTTGGACTGTTTGAAACAAATGTGAAATAGACCACTACCCTTTAAACTAAAAAGATAGTTAAAACAATAAGAGGAATGCATTTTATATTATATAATTTGTGTATGTGACACATCTTTTTTGATACATGGTGCTGTTGCTAAAGTTAGCCTTTGGCAAAGATATGTCATAAACACATTTGCAGAACACTAATAGGAAGAAATCTATAACAGTGAAGAGGGAACCAGGCAAACCATTCATTTGGAAAAGCAATACTTAATAAAATATTACTATGAACTACCCATGTTCAGTTCTTGTCTTGCTAAAAATGACTTGAAATTCAATGATTTGTGGATGACTTGTCTAGTTTTCTCCATTCAGTTTTTCAGCAAACATTTGCTAAGTACTAACTGTGTACCACACTGTAGATGCTATGGGTATCACTACCTTTCAAAGAGGTTTATCCTCTGTTAGGGAAGATAAAATAAATATACAAATACAAAGCAAAATATGAGGCCTGTTGGGTTGCATGAAACAGATACTCACTCAGATTAGCTCAGGTGATCATGATTTATTATAAGCACGCATGTTCAAAATCTGAAAATGATCCAAGCTCTAGAAATTTCAGCAGCAGGAGTTTGTGAATTTTCAATCTAGGGTTCTGCTATTCCTGTGACACAGTAACTGCGTCCTGTCTGCTTTTTTCTATATCTGTCTGTTCTCTTCCTGCTACCACCTGGCTCTATGTGTCTTAGGAGATGTGAGGGCATAATAAGAATACAGTGTTAGAGGTGGACAGAAGAGATTACTGTAGCTTCTTTCTTTAGACTTCAAGGAATGCTTAATAAAAAGGGTAACATTGGTAATGGGCCTCAGAGGAGTGAGATATAAACAGAATATGGGATGAAAGGACATTCAGAGTGGGAAGTCAAGTATGAATGTAAAGATCCAGAGATGGAGAGGGCACCAGTTATGTCTGTTGAAAGGCAAATGTTGCAGTGTGGCTGGAGAACAGGAAATATGCAAAGGTATACTGGGCCAAATGCGTGCCTTTTCAACCTCTCCAAAAGTGTTTTTAAAATCTTTGAATTTAATTGTAATATAGTCAATCTACATGTTCACATTTTTTTCAATGTCCAGTAGTTTTCCAGTGTAAAAAAAAAAGAAAGTCCAAACAAAGCATACCTCAAAAATGTCTTCCATTGGCCTTTACTTCAGTTTATTTTACAGAAACTGGAACACATTTGTCACTCCATTGACAAGCTTATCTAGTGAGGCATGGCACTCCCTGTTCTTAGAATTTGCCATTTAGTTGAGGAACAAGACAGACAAGCACAAACACAAACATAAAGGTAGCAGAAGCAGGTATTTTTATACAGCTGTCACTAAGGGCTTGCACAATCCCTAAACACTATACCCAGATATTATCACCCAATCTCCCTCTTTAGCTTCCTTGCTCACCTTGCTCGCCTATCTTTATTCAGATTCCTCTCTCCTCAGTGTACTCTAAGCTTCACAGCAACACAAAAAGATACCTAATTGGTTCTCTAATTAAAATATCTAGTCTTGGGTTGAAAGACCATCTAACAATTGCTGTCCCCACTCCTGCACTCATTTGACTGTGTCTATTAACCACTGCTACTCAGGCATGCTTTTCTCTCCAGGGAGGCAAACTTATTTGTCACTGGAAAACATTGTCCTTTGAGGACCTGATGTCTTAAAACAAGGCAGAAGAGCAAGCAATGAATCACTGATAAAATTTGATTGCCTTTGATAAAGTAACATGAATAAGGGCTTAAAACATAAATTTCTTGATAAACGTTGGGCTAAAGTTTAGCCAAACCCTGTAAATAAACGTTATATGTTAAATAATCAAGATGTACCAGCAACAGTTTTTCCTTTAGTAATTCTACAGGAAACAGAAGGTAACTAATCCAAGGTGACATGGTTACAACAGGATTCAACAAAGTCTAGTCTGTTCTGGGATAGAAAGGAATACTTGTGCTTCCTTGGAATGCCCTCCAGAAAGAGAAGGCTACATCTAAGGTGAATACTCCAACTTAATCCTAAATCCAAGAGATATCTCTGTGCCTATGACTTGATTCAACTACTGACATAGCACTGATCACCTTGTAAAGCACACCTATAAATGGCTCTACAAATAGAGACCTGTTCTCACATGAAACCTAGAATATTTGTAGAGTGATTATACAATTATATATGGATTACTGTGACATTTAGCAGTTGCAACTCAGCTGAGAATAGCAGATGAGCTCCTGGAGAGACAAAGAACCTCATGGCTCACCATTTCTTCCCAGTGACTAAGCTTTTCAAATGTGTGTGTGTGTGTGTGTGTGCGCGCGCGCAAGCACACACACATGCTTTTGAGACAAGCGACATTCACCTTCACCATTATACTTGGGCACATAGTATACCTAATGCTTAATAAGCAGTACAAAAATGTTTGTTTGTAAAATTCAATAGCCAGCTTGGGCTAGGAAAGTTATTAAATTAGCATGCCTATCATTTTTACCCTCTCTTAATTGCTGTATTTACTTCTGCTGCCTTACCATTCTCTCATATCATTGCCCAAGCCACTTAGGTACCCTGCTCCCTTTCAGTAGGGCCATTTCCCTTCCCTATGTATCATACAACTTTTCTGTGAAACCTTGTAGACTAGTGTGTTCTCTCTTTTTCAAGTCTACCACTGTTTACAATTACCTGCTCATTCATTCAATTGTATTAATATGGATGCACTTACCCTCCTCCCATGTCAGTTACATAACCTTCCTTTTTATTGACCACACACTGTTCCCTTTGGTGATTTTTCAGGCAGATACATCTGTTAGGGGAAGAGGAAGAAGGGTTAAATGGCAGATATATTTCTGTAATCTTTGGAATGAGGTTAGTCAGTAAAGACTACACAAGTGTATATTTTGCTCTTCTAACTCCAGTAAATAGTATCTTTTCCGAAAGACATATGATGCTGACTATCGTGTATAAAGGTGGAAAGTGATCATGACCTGGAGTAAAGGCATATTCATCTCAATGGGCACCACCGGTTGACCATGTGATCTGGGACAAATAACATAAATTTTCCATGCCTTATTTTCCTTACCTTATATTTAAATGTATGTATTTATTGCACCAGCAACTTTATAATCACAGTAACTTACCACATCTTATAATGAGAATGATTGGAATGATATATAAATGGAATGCTATTTGTACCTCTCTGTGTGTCAGAGAATTGAGAATGATTAAATACAGTAGAAAACCATTTACTCAGAATGTCTGAGACCTGATCTGTTCTAGATTAATTATATTAGAATTTAGATATCCTAGTTCCAAGTCAGCATAACAATTTTTAAAGGCATCTTAGCTCATCAATTATGCTATATAGTGTGAGATGCAAAATATAGTAAGAAATAAGTTTTAAAAACATCTATCTTAGAAAGCATGACACATAATATGGAATGTAAGATACAGTAGAAAATAAACAAGTTTTTAAAACATGAGTTGAAGAAAATATTTAGTGACAATACATTATCCAGATGAGTTGGTCTTATGCTATGTATGGAATCTTGTCCCCCAAATATATATATATATATATATATATATATATATATATAAATGTGTATATATATATATATACATTTTGTACATGTGGGCCTTATCTTCATGGCTTGATCTAAACCTAATTATCCCTCAAAGGCCCAATTGATAAATACTAACGTATTGGTGGTTAGGGCTTCGATATATATATATTATAGATATATTATAGATATATATATATTATAGATATATATATAATAGATATATTATATATATCTATAATATATATAAATGCTTGTCCACCAAATATATATATTAATAAATATAATATACAGATATATATATTATATATATCAATAATTTATATTATAGATCTATAATATATATAATATATCTATAATATATATATTATAGATATATATTATAGATATAGATATATATTATAGATATATATATTATAGATATATATATATATTGAAGCCCTAACCACCAATGTGATAATATTTATCAATTGGGCCTTTGGGGGATAATTAGGTTTAGAGCAAGCCACAAAGATAAGGCTCACATGATGGGATTAGTGCCCTTCAAAGAAGAGACACACTCTCTCCCCACCATGTGAGAACACAACAAGGAAACAGCTATCTTCAAGCTAGGAATAGAGCCCTCACTGGAAACTAATCATACTGGTGTTCCAGAACTTTCTCCTTATTTCATCTAAAATCAGATTCTTGTCATACGACCAGGAAAGATTAGGCTTGCAGACACATAGAAGGGTGAGGAGTGGAATTTATTGAGAAAAAGAAAAAAAACTCAGCAAAATGAGATGCTAAGAGACCCTCCACCTCACAGATTGAATCCCAGGTCACCACACAGGAACAAGAGAGCCCGGACTCCTCCTTCCTGCAAAGGGAGAAAACTTCTGAGGCTTCACTCCTTCCTCCCAATGTGCAGGTGGGCTGTATTCAGAGAGAATCAGTTGTGAAAGGGTGGGCTTTATCCGGGAACAGCAGTCTAGTTTTTCAGTCTTCAGGCTGTTATAGGCTTGAAAGTGGGATTTCACCAGGGACCCTTTACTTTCACCTGTCTCTATCACTGGTACTTTGAACTTCTAGCCTCTGAGCTATGAGAATATAAATTGCTGTTGTTTTAGCCACCCAGTCAATGGTACTGTGTTTGTTATGGCAACCTGAACCAAGACAGTTGGCTATTTTTTATTTATTTAGAAATATAGATGTATACCTCCAGTTTTTGTTGGCTAGCATTACATATCTTTTACTTTTATCATAACTTGACACAGCCCAAATTTTCCAAATACAGCTGATAATTTACATGAAGGAATAGGCTGTATGATATATATGTATGTCATTCAATCCATTAAAATGGAACTGGAGACTATTATTCTAAGTGAAATAACTCAGGAATGGAAAATCAAACATCATATGTTCTCACTCATAAGTGGGAGTTAAGCTATGAGGATGCAAAGGCATAAGAATAATACAATGGACTTTGGAGACTCAGGAAAAAGGGTGGGAGGAGGTCGAGGGATAAAATACTACAAATTGGATTCAGTGTATACTACTTGAGTGATGGGTGCACCAAAATCTCACAAATCAACGCTAAAGAACTTACTCATGTAACCAAATAACACCTATTTCCCAAAAGCCTATGGAAATAAAATTTTTAAAAGCTATTTTTACCTATTAAAACCTCCGTTATTAAAAATACTACAGTTCTTGGGTTACCAGCAAAATCTATGTTGATGTCCATGTAATTATCCATTATAACTTGTCTGCCCCATCACACTATCACCATGTGATTTAAGCAAAATGAATGTTTGAATTATTCAATTATTTATAGATAAATATTTTACTCAATGAAGAAATGGCAAGACTTTTATTATGATTAAAAAAACACATAAAATATACCATCTTAACCAATTTTAAGTGTAGGGTACAGTAGTGTTAACTATGTGTACATTTTTGTGTAACAACTATCTGGAACCTTTCATCTTACAAAATCAAAAATTTATACCCATTAAACAACTTCTCTCCTCCCCCTCCTCCCAACCCCTGGAAATCACTATTCACTTTCTAGGAGTTTGACTATTTTAGATTTAGATTCCTCATATAAGTGGTATTATGTATTATTTGTCCTTCTGTGTCTGACTATCCACTTAGCATAATGTCTTTCAGGTTCACCATTTTGTTGCAAATGACAGAATCTCCTTTTTAAAGCCTGAATAATATTCAATAATATGTATATGCCACACCTTTATCCATTCCTCCCTTGATGGACATTTAGATTGTTTCCACCTCTTGGCTGTCCTGAGTAATACTACAAAGAACGTGAGAATGCAAATAGCTCTTTAAGATCCTTTTTTCTACTCTTTTGGATATATTCTCTTAAATAGGCTTGCTGGATCATATGGTAATTCTATTTTTAATTTTTTGAGAAACCTTAATGCTTTTTCCTATAGAAGCTGTACCATTTTACATTCCCACCAACAGTGCAAAAGGTTCCAATTTCTCCACATCCTCACCAATACTTTTTTTTCTATTTTTCTTGTTAGTGGCCATCCTAATGGGTATAAGACGATATCTCATTGTGGTTTTGATTTGCATTACCCTGATGATTAGTGACACTGAGCATCTTTTTATATCCCTTCTGGCCATTTGTATGTCTTCTTTAGAAAGATATCTATCTACTGAGGTCCTTTGCCCATTTTTTAGTCAAGTTGTTTAGTTGTTTTTTTTTTTTTGGTTTTTTTTTTTTTTTTGCTATTGTTATATGAGTTCCTTATCTATTCCAAATGTTAATCTCTTATGAGATGTATGGTTTGCAAATATTTTCTCCCATTTCATAGGTTGTCTTTTCACTCTTTTGATTGTTTCCTTTGTTGCACAAAATGAACAATAGATTTTAAAGTCATTTTTTAAAATTCTGTTGTTCAGATACTTCTACTCATTACACTCCTGTATAAACAAACTTCTGTTGAAATGTTTAGGGAATTAGAATGTTTTTGTTTGTCTTACATTTTCAGTTCTTTCAAATGGAGATGTTATACAAATTGAGTGTATTAGTATGTTGTATTATGAAGAATATAATAATTTATGTGTAAGAAGTTCCCCAAATCCATAAAATACAAAATAACATTCAACTCACATTTTTTTAAACAAGTCAGCTCTCTAGTATCCCTTGAATTTTAAGACTTTAGATTTTGGCATACCTATGAAGCACTACACTGGATTTATGTAATATAGCCAACCATTAGAACTATTATACTGAGTGACATATGTAGTGATGCTATTTCTAGAGTTGCTAGTTGAATTACCATAACCCTAAACTATCTTCAGAATTATCTATTGTTGTAATTTAACATGTATTTAGGGAAGGAAAATTCCTACATGTGACTCATAGTTTAAGAAAATATCTTTTATTGTAATAGCATTTATTTGAAACCAATTTGGTACTTTTCATAGTAGAGAGATGGTCACCATGAATGCCAGTTATTGTATTAAATAAGAATTTATTTTAGGTACATAATATTTCATTAATAAATATGGTAAGGCTTTAATGTGCAGGAAGAAAAACATACATAAATTGCTCAGTTGTCTTTTTAAAGCAAGCCCATCAAGCAGGCTCTTCTGATATTTTCAGCATCAATTTGGGATGAAATGACACACCAAATAAGTTAAAACTGTTACTATAGATCATATAGTTATATAGGTGCTACTTAAATGAAGATATTTGCTACCCAAAATTAAAAGGAAATATTTAATGATTTGTGCTTGACCATGTTGAATTGGACCTACAAATAAAATAACCCATTACATAGATTTCATTATAAGTTATTACATAGCTGATTCAGACTCAGCATTTTATATAAATTGGTTGCAATAAAGAGGAATGACAAGATTGGTATAGATGCAGTTGATGTGGTTTGTTTTGAAGGTCAGGAGAGATGGCTGAGTGGCAGCAAGTGGTGTCAGTGTAACGCTATAGTACCTAAGGCCTTGCACTATGTTCTCCATGTCTCTCAGAGTCATATTCTCTATCTCTAAAATGGGCACAGGATATAAATATTGAGACACTGTGTTTTCTTCAAGGAATTGAAAATTATTCCTATCCTCAGAAAACGTTAAAAATTACACATTCTTAACAATGATGACATTTTTTCAAATAGTCCATTTTCACAGCATACATTACGTGAACAAGAATGTACAGTAAGAGAGACTACTCCATTTTCACAGCATGTGTTACGTGAACAAGAATGTACATAAAAACACTAAAATGAAGGAATAATGAAACTTGTGTGATCTCCACAGTGAATGTGTGTAAATTAATGTTTTTTCATGGCACCAATACAATTGACTAAAACTTTGTAGGTTGCTTCTTTCATTTGGGATATAAAAAGTCCCTAATTTGATTTTGTCTTCCCCCAGAAATGATTAGCCACATGTTTTCATAGCATACCCACAGCCACAGTCTTCATGACAACAAGACCCTATGTAAATGATTTCAGTTGGAAGGTGGGAAGAGGCCTTAACATCTTACCTCTCCCCATCTTGGGTTACTGTTCCAACAGAGAAAGGGGACATGTTTTTCTTTTCTTCTTACTTTGCAAGAATAAGTAATATCTTAACAGGTATAAGGAAAAGAAGTAGTAGTTGTAGCAGTGGCAGCAACAGCAACAAATGTAAAACTATGTCAGTCATCACTGAATTCTTTGAAAGAAAACTGATTTCCTAATCTAAATTCATACTGGAAACAATTACAGTAGTAATTATATTAGTGACTAACATCAACTGAATGTATCACATGTACCAGGCACCATGCTAAGTATTTGACATACAGTTCTGGCCTGGTGCCCATGCTCTTTACATATACTATAATTAATATGCAATGCTTTAATAAATATATGTGGATACACTGCGAGGCAAGTCGTATCCCCAAATGAGGTTGATACACAGTTACAAACTTGATCAGATCAGATAGCTTTCGTTTATATATGGATGTGGATCTTCATGCCAATATGATAAAGTTCCTGTTTATTTGCTGTGAAAGCTGTACCTACAGAACATCACATTTCTAAATAGTAGTCATAGGTTATTAGGTGGTATTTTTGTATATGCTATTTAAAAATGTTTCCAAGCATTCCTGACACTTCAACCAGTTATCCACAACTTCTTCCCTCATGGGGTTCAACGTACTTTGAGGGAATTATTTGAAAGCCAGTTTTGCCTGCAGCTTGGTCCAGTGAATAAAGCATCAGATAATATATGTGACTGTCTTTGAGAGATGCAGATGAAAGGTGCTTCCTAAATACAAAGCACTAATGTTGTATGCATGGAAATGGGTCTTCTTCACATCCTTTGCTCTAATGTCTGAGTCCCAAGGTGTTATTGCAACAGGTACTTTAGAAATGCATGCATATCACTCAGTCATTTTAGTATAGAGGAAAATGCAAGTGAACACATCAGAGCACTTAAATAAAAACCATGAAATAGAGACTATGATCTGAAGTAAAAGAAGCATAGAGCATAATAAGAAAGCTAATCAATAGAGAGTGTTTGGTGTGGCTTGGAGGAAGAGGAAAAGATAGGTGTCAACTGTTCCTATATTGACTCATAACTTCAATAATAGCTTCTCAGCACTTTTAGAAGAAAATAAGAAGACTGAATATTGTGAAAAACAATTTCAACTATAATGCAGAAGTTTTAAATAATCAAGTGTCTTAGAGTCAGGTAGATTATCCTCTTAGGCTACTTACTAGAAGGTACCTGATTTTACAGATTTCACTGGGGTCAATAATTGATCATTCATTTAATAATAATATTTAGTGCTTACTATGTACCAAGCACTCTGCTAAGTGTTTTGTACATATTACCTCATTTAATTCTCACAAAAAAAAACATTGAAATGCTTTTTATTATCCTTATTTTACAGATGAAGAAACAAAGACTTAAAAAGGTTTGTGTCAAACTGATAGTAAATGACAGAGCTGTGATTTAAACCAATATACGTCTGATTCTAATATCCGTAACGTAACTATTGTGTCATTCGAAAATGTCATGATGTACTTACTCATTTAAATAAGTTACATACGGATGAAATCTCTGAGTAAGTAAATTAGTAGCAGAGGAAGTGCTCTACACTTGATTCACCTTATTAAAAACAGACAAATGAAGCTAAGACACTCTCCTCTTTGTCTTCTACTGTTAAATATAAGGTGTTCCCTATATGAATAGGTTAATTTCTCCTTTTCTTTGGCTTCCCCATCATTTATTTTGTAAGTTATAAGTAGGATTCTGGGTTCCAGAGAGGCCAGCACGTCTGCCGGGGACTCTTGGCCAGCAAGAGGGTCCCAACCTGAATAGGGAAGTGCGCGGAAGAAAAGGTAGACAGAAAGCGGGGTCTGGAGGGCTGAATAAGCAAGACTTGAACAGCAATGCTTAAACAGCAACTTTATTTTGCACATGGTTAGTATATATATTTTTTGCCTATAGTAATTACAGAAGCAAATACCA
>CAUYQU010011310.1:0-20388 GCA_963574635.1 Cheracebus regulus
GGTAATGTCTGTTCATTATTTTGGATAACATATAGTTCCTCTCTCGGTTCCTACTTTCCCTTAGCTCGACTCCCCCAACTAGGGATCTGTGTCCGGGCTCAAGCTCACCGTATGGGGAGGCCCATTTCCCAGGGGCCTCACGGGAGCGATTCCCCACAGATTCCCTCAGTCCCACTGGAAAATCACATGAGCTCTAAAAACAAGAAATTGTACAATTCACAGTCAGAACCTTCAAAACCTTCTTAACAGTGACAGTACAGATTAAATGGACTGAGAGAGGCCCAAGAACAGGTGAAGGGAAATGCTGACCGGAGAGTAGGCAGAACCCCAGCAGCACCTCATGCCCTACATGGCAAGGGAACAAGACAAGTTGAGGCTTTAGGGCTGATGGGATGACATGAGGTTTCTCGACCCTGTGAACAAAGGAACTGGGTGCCAGAAAACCTGGCACAAACGTCATGCTAACTAAAAAGGGAGGGACTGCAGGGAGCCTGAAGGAAGGAAATTGTTTAAAGGAAAGAAATGATTTGATGAAAGTGGCATTTGGGGAATATTAATCTGATAGCGGCTAAGCTAATGAATGCAAAAAGGAAGACAAACAGGCAATTAGGACTTACAAGAGTGCAGGTGAAGAGGAAAAATAGAAAGAACCCAAGAGAGAAGAACTGACTGCTTGGAAATGGTTGTGAGTAGAAGACAAGGTTCCAGGAGTATACTGTGGAAAGAATGACCCATTTACAGTGTGTCAAGTCAGTTACACAGGCTTTAAAAATAAACAGTGCACCCTCCTTGCTTTGACTTAATCTAGGTTTCTCCTTAAAGATGCCATCACACCAATGCCCCTGGGTCACACTTACTCCCTTCAAGTTCCACCGAGCTCTATGTGCCCATCAGTGGACTATTCCACTGCCTATTTCTACTTTGGATCTTCTCATGTGCAGGATGCTACTAGAATGACATATAAACTGTAGACATCCATCCCAACTGAATTCATGCTGGACAACATCACAGCTGTTTGCAGAGACTCATAACACTACAGTTTCTCCTTGCTTCACTCTAAGTCCATTTTTATCTGTTTAATGCGCATTCTTTAATTTATAACTGTTATTTTCCCTCATGCAGAAACAATTTGTACTTTAAATAGGGAACAAATTTTTCCTCTCTTCCATCTCCCTGCCAGAATCCTCAGCAAACTCATCGTCCAATTCAGAGCCTCTGTTTGTAATTAAAGCTATTGTCTCTCAGCTTATGGTGGCCAGATGATAAATAAGTCTGGGTCCCAATTCAAATTACAGTGACCCCAGCACATCTATAGACCTGCTCTGTAATTAGTTCTTCAATTACTAAATATATAACTGGAACAGACAACTTAGCAACTAGAAGAATCCATATGTGGGCTATCTGGCCTATGTCCACAGAGGTAGGCTAGTAAGGTAAGAAGAGATAAATGGAAGTCTGGAACATCCCCTCTCTAGTATGCCATATCAACCTAAAACCAAATCATAAAAATCAGTGTCAACAGCAAAAACTTAAAACATGTAGGGGTGATAATATCTATCATTTCCATTTAAACTATTTGTTCAACAAAACAGATTGTACTGAAAAAAAATAAAAATAAATAGTCTGCTTGGCTTTTGCAATATCTTGGAATATGACTGTGGTGGATCTTGAAGAATGACAGCAGATCATCCAAAAGGCAAGCATGTGACTCTAACTGCAGCTGCAATTTAAGATGTAGTATTTCTACTGGAGCAAATCATCATAGCCCTGGCCACCTGGGAGCTATTGACTTGGCAAAGGTTCGCTTCTCCATGTCAACCTGGAAGAACCACCAGGACAAACAGTTCACGTTCACTGCCTTGCCTCAGAGCTATGTGAACTCTGCTACTCTTGGCCCTGAAACACTCTGCAAAGATCTGGATCATCGTGCCATCCCACCAAACATCCCACCTGTAAACTATTTTGATGACCTGAGGAAGCAACAGCAGCGAATACTCTTTAGTTGGCTTAGTAAGATACATGAGAGAGCAATAAACTCCACAAAAGTTCAGGGGGCTGCCACTTCAGGGAGTTTCTGCAGCTCAATGGTCCACAGCATGCTGGGACACCCCTTCAGGATAAAAATAAGCGACTGCACCTTCTACTGCCTGTAACCAAAACAGAAGCACAAGGCTTGGTGGGTTTTTGTGAATTAAGAGGCAGTACATGCCACCTTTGAATGTGTGCCTCTCATTTTCTGAGGAATTCACAAACTTACTAGTTTTGAAGGGAGTAGAAGTAAGTAAAGGCTCTGCAGCAATTCTACAAGCTGCCCGGCCACTCCGGCCTTGTGACCTAGCATATCTAGTACTACTTGAGACTCTACGGCAGATGGAGGCCCAGGGAAGCATCAGTAAGTGAATCACAGCACACATCTGTGCAGCTTAAGAGCACAGTCACATTCTCACATGTGGATTACTATTCTCCTTTTGAGAAACAGCTCCTGATAAGAGAATGAGCATTACTAGTGAAACCAAATGATCACGTGATCTACCATTAACCTGGCACTAGGTTAAGTATGCGAAGCATTAAACCATCATCAAGTGAGTCAATCAATATAAGAGACTGATCTTCAACATGTGAAAAAATAGGGTAGTAAATTGCATGAAAGGTGGCTTAGATTCCTTCCACACGTTCCTCAGTGTTGCCTCCTCTCAATCCTGAATGAGAATTGTTTATGACCAGCTGACTGACAAAGAAAAGCACCAAATCTGGGTAGTGGATGGCTCAGTACAATACGCTGGCCCCAAATGAAAGTGGACGACTGCATTACCAGCTTAATCAGAAGTGTCCCTGGAAAGAGCAACCTCCCAGTGAGCAGAGCTTCAAACAATACATTGTGTTACACCCTAGGTTTACACTGGGATACAACTCAGATATATGCTGATTCTTGGGCATTGGGGCTAACAGTGTAGCAGGATGGTCAGGTTCAGAAAACTGAGGCATTTGAAAACTGGTCCAAGAAGTTCTGAGAAAGCAGCATATGGGTAAACATCTCAGAATGAGCACATGCATGTTCACTAACGGGCATCCACCTCAGAGGAGGCTCTCAAGAAGCAAGCGGAAAAGACGACATGGTCTACAAACGTCAACAGAGACTCCTACTCCAGCCACCCAGGGCTTGCTCAATGGGCCGGTGTACAGGCGACCCAAGTGGCAAAGACGGAGGCTGTGCAAGGGCTCAGCAAAAGGGATGTTCCTCCTAACATATTAATCTGCATTTCACTGGTTACTAATGATGCTGAGTATCTGCCCACATCATTACGAATCTCTTTACAGTACACAGATTAACTATTATATACAAAAAATTTTACAGCTTTTGTTAGCATATAAATTTTATTTATGATTTTGGAGGATGAAATGTTTCTAATTCATATGTAGCCAAACTATCAGTATTTCCTTTTATGGTTTACTTCATTGCCCTTTTACTCAGAAAAGCTTTCTTTGCCCATATTTAAACATATTTTCTTGCAGCTGTTTACAGCTTCTTTTTGGTATATAATTCTTCAATCCATCTGGAATTGACTTTCGTATGGTATAAGCAGAGAAAATAATTTTTCCCCACACTAACCAATTATCCAGGGCAAATATTTCTTTTTAAAAGATATTTATTCTAAAATCGAAGCAGTTTTGTTTATTTAACTGATTACCACATTATCAGAATATTATGGGAAAGGGAAAAAAAAAAAACTCCAGGAAAACCTGATCCATCAGGAGCCACTGACATTTCAGGCTCCTGGCAAACCTATACAATCAACTTACAAGACAATTCATCCTCTAAAAGGATTATCATTTTGAGAGATGCATAAGGCCCTATTTTATCGCCTGTCATAGTAACAGGAGTATGAAGCCATTTGGAGAACTAGGTGGACATTTGTGAGTCATCATATCATTTTTATCTGATCCTGACAGCTCAATTTCACTACCTGTCTCACGCCAGATAGATTTCAGAGCTGACATCATAGAAAATGTGCTGAAATGTAATCCATAAAAGGCCAATGGTGAGGATGGGATACAGAAAAACATATTTGCATAATGGAGCATAGGTCATCCTGGGCTACTGATATGAGGCTTCCGTTCTCAGGCAGATGAGCAGCTCTGTGATTTGTTCAGGACTCAGCAGCTAGAGCAGTTTCAAGGGACAAGTAAGGAAGGGAGAACACTTTCCCGAATAAACTCATCCCGGAGAATTGTAACGACGCTCTAGCCTGAAGGCTGGCTCTCCTTTGCATGCCTTCATATTCAGCCCTACATTTTATACTCACATGAGTATAACACCTGGGCTGCAAAGTACAAAGGAACTACTATTTTCCATAGTCTGTACCGGCTGCTATTTGTTTCTGACAATAATTTATATGACTAAATTTAATCTAAGTGAACTTTTATGGCCTCAAGGATCCCCTTAGTCCTTCAAAACCAACTGGTACCTAATGATAACATTTCTTTTAGTTTGTTTTTCTTCATTTTATATATACATACATATACATATATATATATATATATATATATATATATATATATATATATATATAATTACAGGAGTGAAACATGCCTATTATAACAGCCTAAAAATACAAATGAGTAAAGATAAATGATCACCCTATGACATCCTCCTCAGATAACCAATTTGGTATTATTCTTCCATGCCCATTTTTTTTTAATGAAACTGTATACAAACATGTGCAAAGAGAAGTTTTGCCATTTTTGCTTTACAAAAATAATTTCATAATTAGTATATAACTCTGCCCTTGCCTTTTTTTCACTTATCTATATCCAGGTTAATCAAATGCATCATTTATATCACAGCTATACCATTATTTATTGAAGCATTTCAATATCAATGGATATTAACTATATTTCTAGTTATTCACCACTTAGAAATAATGCTGCATTGAATAACCTCAAGCATATATCCTGAACAATTCATACTTTTATTTCTAGTGGCTAAATCAGACACAAGCCTGTTATAACCAAAGCAATGTGTATTATGAATAGTCATAGATTTTTTTCCAAATCACTTGTATCATTTTTTAAAAGGTTGCAGCAGGTCACATTTCCTCAAGCAGTATTCAAAAGCCAATGTGAAAAGCAGGCCTCCTAACTACTTTACCACCAACTCTAAAAGTGACTGTGCATTTCCAGTTCTGCCAAGATGCAGTAGGATCAAAATGAGCACAGGAAGACTTTGAAAGGCAGAAGGAAGGTGGCCTGGCTACAGAATGAAGGACTTGAGGAATGACAGAGCAGTAAGTCTTCTTTGCTTTCTTACTGCCTCTCCTATATTCCAGCAGGTGCTGCACAAGCCTCCGACGTAGAACTGCCTCTCATAAAAACTCTGAGAAAAGCCTGTTTTCCCGGGCCAAAGGACCAGTGAAAAGATGCCTAATAACAGAAATTCTTTCTGGCAATACCTGCCTTACTCTGGCAACAGAAAATCACATACAACCGTTTCCTTCCCAGTCCTCCACAGTTTTAGTGGGACCATGGGAATTTGATCTTCTACATTAACCCACCCCCAGGGACATATGTGGCCCACTCCATTCCCCAACTGAGCAGTATGGGCAAAGCTAATATTCCATCCCCTGCCAAGTAGAAGCAGTCGGCAGTTATCCAACTGCCCTGCAGGGTAGTGTCTGTGAGACTCAGCGAGAGTTGACCCCTCCATTCCCCGCCCAACAGAAGCAGCCCGTTCTTTAATTTCCCTGCTATGACAGTAGTAAGGTGTCTGAGTGGGGAGCTACCTTCCATTCCAACCAGCAGAAACAAGCAATGATCTGATTCCCCTACAAAGCTGGTGTCAGTGAGGTCTCCGCAACCAGCAACAAAACCCCCACTCATCAACAATAAGACTTAATGACACAGAGCAAGACGCGGACTCAAGACCTATGCAAAGTGTCACTTGTCAAAATGAGAGCTGAGGAAATCGCATGAATCAAAAAAGACCATCAACACATACTACACTGGTATGAATCAGATGCTAGGATGATCTAACAAAGATTTCAAAGCAGCTATCACAAAAATGTTTCCAAAAGCATTACAAATTCTCTTAAAACTAATGAAAGTGTTTAAAATCTCAGATGAGGAAAAAGGTTATAAAAAGGAACCAATGTACAACATAGAACTGAAAAAATACAATAACTGAAATAAAAACCTCACTGGATAAGCTCAATAGTAGAGTATAGACGACAGGTAACAGAATTAGTAGTCATAAGTACAAATAAATGAAACTTACGAAATCTGAAAAGCAGAGAAAATATAGACAAAAGAAAAGATAGAGTCTCAGTGATCAGTAAGAGAATAACAAAATACCTTACATTCATATCATCAGAGTCCCAAAAAGAGAGAGAAAATGGAACTGAACAAGTTTTCAAAGAAATCATGCCCAAAAAATATCCAAATTAAACAGAAGACATAAAGCTATAGATTCAAGAAATGGATCAAACTCCAAATAGGATAAAACCAAGGAATCCACACCGAAGATATATCACAATTAAATTTCTAAATCCTAAAGGAAAAGAAAATATCTTCAAAACAGAGAAATAACACATTACTTATAAAGGAATACTAACTGAAATAACAGATTTGAAACCATGATATGAAATCATAGGGGACAGAAGAAAGTAGAAAAATTTTAAAGACAAATAAGAAAAAAAAAATTGTCAACCACAACTAAATGTAGTAATCTTCAGGAATAAAGGGGGAATAAGATTTCTCAAAGAAAAACTAACCATTTTTTTCAACAGCAAACCTACCCTTAAAAAATGTCTAAAGAATGTTCTCTAATCCTAAAGAAGTGATAATAGAAGGCTAAGAATATGAAAAAGAAGAACATCAGAATGGGTAAGTTAGAAGTAGATATAACAGTCTAATTTACTTCTAATAAATTTCTTAAATCATATTTGATGATTAAAAGCAAACAATATAACACCATTTGATAAAATGTTCAATGCATGCAAAGGGAACATCCTTAAGACAATTTTTTTTTTCAGAGGAAGTCTTGCTCTGTTGCCCAGGCTGGAGTGCAGTGGCACAATCTTGACTCACTGCAACCTCCGCCTTCCAGATTCAAGCAATTCTCCTGCCTCAGCTTCCCAAGTAGCTGGGATTCACTAGAGAATTCTACAAAACATTTAAGGAAAAATTAACAATTTTTTTTTGAGACAGAGTCTCGCTCTGTTGCCCAGGCTGGAGTGCAGTGGCGTGATCTTCACTCACTGCAACCTCTGCCTCCTGGGTTCAAGCGACTCTTCTGCCTCAGCCTCCCGAGTAGCTGATATTACAAGCACGTGCCACCACATCCGGCTAATTTTTGTGTTTTTAGTAGACATGGGGTTTCACCATATTAGCCCAAGATGGTCTCAATCTCCTGACCTCTCAATCCACCTGCCTCGGCCTCCCAAAGTGCTAGGATTAAAGGCAAGAGCCACTGTGCTCAGCCAAAAAAATTGACAAATTTTATACAGTCTGTTCCAGAAAACAGAAACAGAGAGCATGCGTCACAATTCATTTTATGAGGCTGGTATTATATTAATACTAAGAGAACGAGGCGGAAAGCAGGCAAGCAGACTACAGCCAAGTCTCTCTCATGAACTGAAAGGTAAAAATCCTCAACAAAATATTAGCGAATCAAATCCAGCAAAATACAAAAGAATTAACACACTGTGACCATATGAGATTACTCTAGGTATGCAACTGATGTAGAATCTGAAAACCAATTAAGGTAATTTATTATAGCAACAGCTAAAAACATCATAGTAATTGATAGAGAAAAAGTATTTGACAAAATCCAACAACAATTCATGATGAGAAAAAAACTGAGAAAATTGGGGATAGAGACTAGGAATGATAGGGACCTTCCTCCACTGATAAAAAATCATCTACAAAAACCTGGAGTTAACACCATACGTAATAGTGGAAGCCTAAAAGTCCTTTCCCTACAAGGTCAGAAACAAAGCAAGAACGTCTGCTCTCACCATTCTTACTCAACATAGTACTAGAAATTCCAGATACTAAAATAAGGCAGGAAAAATAAACAAAGGGCACATAAGAGAGAAAAAAATAAAACTGTCCACATTTACAGATGACATGATTGGCTATGTAGAAAATCTCCTGGAATTTACCAAAAAACAAACAAACAAAAAACCCACCTAGAACTGATAAATGAGTTTAGTAAGGCTGTAGAAGATAAAATAAAAAACACTAAGATCACATCAATTAAATGTGGAAACTGAAATTAATGATGCAATACGATTTATAATTGCTCCCCCCAAAAAAGAAATACTAGGTATATACTTAACAAAACATGCTGAAATTACAGAATGCTAAGGAAAGAAGGTTAAAAAAAACAAACTAGATAAATAGAGAGAGACACCACGTTCAAGGATCAGCAGACAATAGAGTAAATGTATCAACTATCCCTGTGTTGACGCATTAGTTTAATGCAACCCTAGCAAGGTTTTGGCAAATATAAACAAACTCATTCGAAAACTTATACGGACAAGCATAAGAGATGCCAGAACAGCTAAAACAATCTTGACAAAGAAGAATAAAAGGAGAGGAATCACTCTGCCCAATATTAAGCCTTACTATGATCAGGTAATCTTAATGACAGTAATCAAGACAATGTTGTATTGATCAAGGGATAGACACATAGATCAACGGAAAAGTTTAGAGAACCTAGAAGTAACCCCACACAAATACACCCACACGATTTTTGACAAGGTACGAAAGCAATTCAATGCAGGAAAGATAGCCTTTTCAACAAGTAACACCAGAACAATTAAATAATCACAGGCAAAAACCAAAACCAAAAAGAAAACCTCCAATTAAACTTTCTACTTTATATGGAAATTAACTCAAAATGGATCACAAACTTAAATGTAAAGCATATAACCATAAAAAATATTTTTTAAAATGTGAGAGAAAATCTTTGGGATCTAGACAGAGTTCTTAGACTTGACATCAAAAATACAAACCATTTAAGGAGAAATTGATAAAGTGAACCCATTAAAATTCAAAACTTTGGTTCTGTAAAATATCCTGTTAAGATTATAAAATGACAGGCTATGCATGAAGAGAAAAAATTTGCAAACCTTATATCCGACAGTGGACTCGTGTCTAAAACATATAAAGAACTCTCAAAATTCCATCTTTGGCCAGTAAAAACTCCTACACATTGGCTTCTCCGTTTTTCAACACGACCTTAGAAGTCTCTGGTAACTTCCCTGCTTTCAAGAATGACATGTTCCTGCCTCGATTTGTTCATTCCTGCCCTAAATGCAAAGCTGTGCCAGAGATTTGGAACCTATTTATACAAGAGACCACGATTTGAGTAGAAAATGCTATTTAAGAACTAAAACTTGAATGCTAGCTTCTTAGTGTTATAAACTGAATTCTGTTCTCCCCAAAATCCATGTTTCTCTTACCATATATGTATTTGGAGATAGGTGTGTATTTGGAGATTTAAGGGGGTAATTGAGGCTAAATGAGGTAATATGCGGAGGGGCCCTAATCCAGCAGCAATGGTGTACTCAAAGGGGAAAAGACACCATGAGTGCACATACAAAGGAAAGGCCCTGTGAGGACACAGAAGAAGGCAGCCCTCTATGTAGCCCAGAAGACAGACCTCACCAGAAACCAAACCTGCACGCACCTCATCCTGGATCTGCAGCTGATGAACTGTGAGAAAATCAATTTATGTTGTTTAAGTTGCCAAATCTGTGGTACTCTGCTATGACAGCCGGAGCAGACTATTACAAGCGATAAAACTATAAAATATGTAACTTCTTTAAAAAGACAGAAAGATGAATTATGAGTTTATCTTAATACCTCTGAGTCAAATTAAGGATGAGAGAATTTTACTTAATTCTATTTTTATCATTGTACATTTTATTTCACACTGATAATATTGGTTATTATTGGAATTAGCAATAATTATTAATTTTCTCTTACCACGTATATAGAGACTATACACACACACATATGCGCACACACACACACCATAGAGACCATATATATATATACCCTAGGTATAAAGAGGCCATACACACACACACACCATAGAGACCATATATATATATATGCCATATGTATACAGAGGACATATGCGCACACACACACACAGTATAGAGACCATATATGTATATGCCATGTGTATACAGAAGCCACACACACACACACACACACACCCCATAGAGACCATATATATATACCATATATATAGAGAGAGGCCATGTATACACACAAACACAGATACACACATCATAGAGACCATATGTATACCATATGTAGAGGTCATATATATACTCATATGTATATAGGGGCTACATATATATATATGGCATATATACCATATATATGTAAATACATATATATGTAAATACCATATGTATATGTATATGTGTATATGTATATATACCATATATATGTATATACATATGGTTTATACATATATACCATATACATATATATGGCCTCTATATACATATGGTATACATATATGGTCTCTATGATGTGTGTGTATGTGTGTGTGTGTGTATGTGTGTGTGTGTGTGTATGTGTGTGTGTGTGTGGCCTCTATATATATATGGCATATATATATATGGTCTCTGGTGTGTGTGTATGTATATACATATGGCATATATACCATATGTATATAAAGGCCACATATACACACACACACACACACACACACACCATAAAGACCATATATATACACACACTACATATATATATAATTTCAAAATGGCAATACTTGTATATATTATACATATACTATGTATATATTATATATATACTATATATATAATTTCAAAATGGCAATACTTATATACTTTCAAAATGGCAATACTTATATACTGATAACAAGAACAGTGAATGCAGTTTAAGATTTCTTAATGGGATTTTGGTCACTAAAATATATTACAACAGAAATATTCTGCCATAATACTGTGATTTAAAAGCACTCACTTTAAATATCTCTTCTCTGGGGAATCATACCACAAACTTGACACACAGATTGTTTTCAATTTTTAAAGACCACTTTATTTTTATCATTTTTAACATTATATAAAACATTTACATGGTTCTTAAGTCTAGACCACAAAGCAGGTACATTCGGAGAAGCATAGTTCATTCCAGCCCCTGCACCTTCCTCATTCTCTTTCTAATCCTGTAAATTACCACTCGTTAATTTATTTAACTTTCCATTCTGTCTTTTGTAAAATATTAGTAAAAGTACACATCTTCTCTGTTTTCACCCCCTTTCTTAGACAAAAGGTATGAACAGTATGCTATGAATACTGTTCTATATCTGACTTTTATCAGAATGATAATATCTTGTAGATGACTCCATGGCTGTGAACAGACATCTTCCTTGTGCCTTTCTACAACTATGCAGGCCTCCATTCTGGGGACTGTGGTGGTTAGCAGAATGCTAAAGATGCCCCTGCCCACAATGCCCCACCATCCCAGTATTCAATCCAATGCTAATCTAGATACTACAGCTGGTCCTAGATATCTAGATACTACGGTATTTTAGCTTGTGATGGTGCAAAAGCAATATTCAGTAGAAACCATACATGGAATACCCATACAACCATTCTGCTTTTCACTTTCGGGGTGGTATTCAATAAATTACATGAGATATTCAATACTTTATTATAGAACAGTCTTTGTGGTCATGGCGCAGTGGCTCATGCCTGTGATCCCAGCACTTTGGGAGGCCAAGGCAGGCGGATCACTTGAGATCAGGAGTTCAAGACCAGCCTGGCCAACATGGTGAAACTCATCTCTACTAAAAATACAAAAATTAGTCAGGCGTGGCAGCATGCACCTGTAATCCCACTTTGTGTTAGATGATTTTGCCCAACTACAGGCTAATGGAAGTGTTCTGAGCACATCTGAGGTAGGCTGGATTAAGCTATGATGTTCAGTAGGTTAGATGTATTAAATGCATTTCTTACATGCTATTTTCAACTTAAGACAGGTTTACTGAAATGCAACCCCATTGTAAATCAAGGAGCATCTGTGTTAGGAAGTGAGTTCAAAGGCATAATTAAAGTCCCAATTCCATTCATCATAACACACATGGATTACCTGAGTGAGCCTAATCTAATCAAGTGAACACTGAAAACTCACTTTCTCTGACTGATGGCAGAGAAGGAAGTGAAAGGTGTCTGAAGCACGACGGGGATGAGTCCCTGCTTCTTGGGGAAGCACTCCTGCTGCATGAGAAGGAGACATGAGACGCACTCCTGCTGCCACCAGGAGAAATCAACAGGTATGCAGTAAACTGTCAACGAAGGAAGGCAGATTCCTGGAGCTGAGCGTGAACTCCAGGCAAACACCAGCAAGAAAGTGAGGATATCAGTCCAAAGACGGCAAGAAAATGAATTCTGCCAATAATCAGTGAGCTTGGAAGAGGACCCGGAGCCTCAACTGAGAATCTCAGCACCAGCCAACACCTTGACATGGAGTGTGTGAGACGTGAGCAGAGGATCCAGTTACACCAAGCCCAGACTCCTGGCCCAGGGAAACTGTCAGATTAATAAACAAGCACTGCCTTGAATCGTGGCTTCTGTGGTAATTTTCAACTCCCAAAATACAGACAAGGTAACAACATTCATCTGATGTAGCCATGTTTCCCTTTGCTTCTGCCCATTGGTTTTGTGCCTTTTAATTCTTTTATTCTCATTTGAGTACAGTATCAGAAGACAGCATGTTCAACCAGAAGATGACCGCTACAATTTCCTCAACTGGAATTCCTCCTCCATCTTTTCTTTACTCCTCCTAAACTCCTTGGCACTTGGCATGTGCAGGCTCCTGGACCTCCACTCCATATTTCTTATTGTTTCCTCTCAAGTTCCCATGTCTTTGTCATCAGCTCTGAATGGTTCAATGTGCCCTTTCATACTGTCTTTCAAAGCACCAATGCTATCCTTAGCAGAGGCCATTCTCTTTCAGTTCTAGAATTTAAAAAAAAAAAAAAAAAAAAAAAAAAAAAAAAAAAAAAAATTTCTTCTCCAAAGATTTTTCAATTTTTTTTAAAATTATTTTCTTTGTCTTCCATTAGTTCTGGCTCCATAAGAAATGCCTACTCTGGCTGGGTGTGGCAGCTCACGTCTGTAATCCCAGCACTCTGGAAGGTCAAGGTAGGCGGATCATCTGAGTCAGGAGCTAGAGACCAGCCTGGCCAACATGGTAAAACCCTGTATCTATTAAAAATACAAAAATTAGCTGGGCGTGGTGGCACATACCTGTAGTCCCAGCTACGGGGAGGTTGAGACTGGACAATCACTTTAACCCGGGAGGCGGACGTTGCAGTGAGCCAAGATTGGGCCACTGCACTCCAGCCTGGGCCACAGAGTGAGACTCTGTCTCAAAAAAGGAAAAGAAATAGAAATGCCTGGTCTTCTTGTTCTTTCTCCTTCAAGTACTATGTTTCCCTAAACAGGCTGGGACAAATCTCTGCCTACTGAGTTCTTTATCTGTTCAGCATCCAATCAAGACAGGTGTGGCAAAGAAGGAAGCAGGTAGTAGGAGAGGCTGTTCTCTTCCAGGGCAGGAAGGTGCTGCGGTCTTTCTAAAACCTTATGGACAGAGACGAATTGGCCCACCATTTCAGTTCTGCTCCAGATCTCCTGGGAATAAGACTGCAAGCCCAAACCACCATATGCAGAAAGCATCTGCATTTTAGACCCTACAGAAGCTCCAAGTTCTACTATTCACGCTGAGCTTAGAGGCCCAAGGACAGGAGCACCATCTCTGCCACATAGTGCAGGAAAAATGGAGCCTATCTTACCTCTCCTGCAAGGCTAAGGTCACCAGCCAGATCCTCTCTCTACACTCACCCTGCATGTTGTGTTCCTCCAGAGAGTGAGAAGAATGGAGGTCAGGGTCAGGGGCACGCCTTCAGACCACTATGTTCCCACCACTCCTCCAGCTTCTAAACATTTATGCAGAGATAAGTCACAGCAATTCCCAGGGAGGAAGGACCACATGTGTCATACCCAGGCTCTGAAGGTGTACGTGGTTCAGTTCCTTCCAGTCAAAGAGTTTCTGAAATTGAGGTTACAGTAAGTATTTTGGACAGAGTCATTAGGGTGGCTGTCAGAAGAAGTAACCCTTAGACAGAGACTTGAATGATCTGAGGAAGCCAGCCATGCAAGCATCTGAAAGAAGAGATTGCAGGCCCAGGAAACAGCAGCGAAGAAAAGCCCTGAGGTGAGTGAAACAGGCTTAGTGCATCCACAAAGCAACAGGCAAGCCATGGAGCTGGAATGCAGTGTGCCCAAAGAAGACCAGGGCAAGACTAGAAAAGGCAGGACAGGGAGGACATGAGGAGCAGGGATGTTATTCCAGAGTGACTGGATGCTGCTGGAGGGGTCCCAGCAGGGAAGAAGGGGGTGTCATTCCAGAGTGACTGGATGCTGCTGGACGGGTCCCAGCAGGGAATAGTGGGGGGTGTCATTCCAGAGTGACTGGATGCTGCTGGAGGGGTCCCAGCAGGGAAGGAGGGGGTGTCATTCCACAGTGACTGGATGCTGCTGGAGGGGTCCCAGCAGGGAAGGAGGGGGGTGTCACTTCAGAGTGACTGGATGCTGTGGGAGTCGTCCCAGCAGGGAAGGAGGGGGTGTCATTCCAGAGCGACTGGATGCTGCTGGAGGGGTCCCAGCAGGGAAGAAACAAAAGCTTATTCGCAGTGTCTAAGTAGGTACTCCAGATGCTACATGGATACCAGACTGTGAGAGCAATAAATGATGTAAGAGCATCCATTGAGAACGTTTTTTGCTTATTCTCTCTTATTGTTTCATTTTCTCCTTTTTTTCGCTCTCTTTTCTTGCCCTAACTCTGCACAGTAGAACTGTTCGGAAACCATGTTAATTGTTCCAGTGAAAAATGATGGTTAAATGACAAGACAGATCAGAGATAGCAAAGCCAGAGATGAGGTCATTAAAAATAAATAGACAAGAGCAACTTCCACTTCTGGCCATAATGGACTAACAGAAACAGGATTCGCCCTCCCATCTAAAGCAACCAAAAAACAGACAAAATATATGAAACATCACACTTCAAGAAATCAGACCTAAAATAAGGAAAAACAGTGATCCCTAAAAGACAAGAAACAGGGAGGTTTGTTAGGATATTCCATACCCTCAACTGGAAGTGATTCGTCTACCAGGTAATGACATCCTGAAACACAAAAATCAAGAATCTTACAGAATGCTGCAAATGCCTTCCCAGTGACAAATATGCTCACTTAAAATCGTATGTTCATGAGTTGATACTGTTATTTGGCAGTATCTATCTGTATGAAGACATTTGCAAAGACAAAACAGATTAAATCACATTAAAAAACAGCAGGAAGAGAAGAACATTTGCAATTGATTTAA
This sequence comes from Cheracebus regulus, assembly GCA_963574635.1. Classification (NCBI taxonomy): domain Eukaryota; kingdom Metazoa; phylum Chordata; class Mammalia; order Primates; family Pitheciidae; genus Cheracebus; species Cheracebus regulus. The sequence continues at coordinate 15,432 of CAUYQU010011310.1, forward strand.
TGATAAGGACACTAACTTTGATTCCCAATTAAGCAAAATGTTATCTCCTCCTTCCCCTGGGAAAAAAAAAAAAAAAAGAATTCTCTTCTTCTCGTTACTAGCCCTGTATTACAAAAGAAAAATTTCATTCCATTATTAATGGCATATTTTTATGTCAATAAAAAATGTGGGCTTGGCATAGTGGCTCATGCCTGTAATCCTAGCACTTTGAGAAGCTGAGGCAAGAAAATCACCCAAGCCCAGGATTTCAAGACTAGCCTGAACAACACAGTGAGACTCTGTCTCTATCAAAAAGTTGTAAGAATTATCTGGGCATGATGACATCCACCTCTAGTCTCAGCTACTCAGGAAGCCGACATGAGGATGGCTTGAGCCTGGTGCAGGGCTCAAGGCTACAGTGAGCCGTGACTACACCACTGCACTCCAGCCTGGGCAACAGAGCAAGACCCTGTCTCCAAAAATACACAAGGAAATTTGTTTTCCTGTTTGTTATATAGGTAGGTATAACAGCCCCAATTTTGCCTCTTGATCCACAAAGCCTACTCTCTCACTGTTACTAGGGAAAAAAATTGCCAACCCCTAATCTAGATCAATCTCAGCAATACCAGGCTCTGCTCAGTACTCTAGAACAAGTAAAAACCTGGATCCAGAAACAGACATTAAACTAAATTTTCAGGGCTCCTCTGGGCATCAATACAGCACGGATCAGATGGTTCAGAAGATGTTAATCAGAAAGCATCAGAACATGAAGCAAACTTGAGGAGCATCCAGAACAGCTCCTCCTTTTAGAGGAAGTAGTTACAAGCCAGGAGAAACACCTGTCCTTCCTAGGACCAGGCCGTTAACTCTTGCCCTCTACCCTGCTCCTCCTTCTGAGCCTTCAGCTACTTATTCCAGCATCTTACAATAAGGAAAATTACAACCAAATCGCTGGTCCAACATTGACTCCAACGGTACAAACCAGAACCATCTCAGCACCCTGCCTTGGACTGTTCTCAGATCTAGGGCTGTATTAGCCCATTCTCACACTGCTGTGAAGGAATATCTAACACTGGGTAATTTATAAAGGAAAGAGGTTTAATTGATTCACATTGCTCGGGAGGCCTCAGCAAACTTACAATGATGGCAGAAGGTAAAGGAGAAACAGGCATCTTCTTCACAGAGCGGTAGGATGGAGTGAGTGCCAGCAGGGGAAATGCCAGACGCTTATAAAACCATCAGATGTGGTGAGACTCACTCATTATCACAAGAACAGTATTTGGGATAATCCAATTACCCCATTTAGTCTCACCCTTGACACATGGGGATTATAAGGATTATAATTCAAGGTGAGATTTGGGTGGGGACAAAGAGCAAACCATGTAAGCACACACCAGAGGTTTCCCAGCCTGCTAGGGTTTCAGAGGTCTTCTCTTGGTCCTCAGTACTTCCAAGTTCAGATTACTAGTGAAATATTAAACCCCTGGAAAAGCCCTTAAAAACATTCAATACCAGATACACAAAGGCCAAGAAATACCCTACGACTACTAATACAACAGGCTCTAAACTGAAGTTACTAAGGAAAACATCAAAGAAGATCTTACCTTGCTTGGCAACTGAGCAGCAACATCTCACGGTTATAAATCAAAATATACAGAAGAACCAAGAAGGCTTTTGCTCTAATGTATGTTGAAGGGCTGTCAAGTAAATGGATAATTGTGGAGACAAAATCCTGTGGAAGACATTTAAAATTTTTTTTGAGAGAACATTAAAAAAAAATAGGGCAGTCTCAATTCTCAGAGGGAACAGACTATAAGTCAAGCAGATGGCAGGAAGTAAATAATATCAACTACTGTTTTCACATTCTCAATTTGTGCCAGATCGCATAATTAAATTTTAATATTATCTCATTTAAATCTGAATTAGTCATAAAAAGTTGACAATACTGTCCCCACTTTAAAGAGAAAAATGAAGACTGAAAAGTTAAGCATTTACCCAACTTCAGAGTTGGATAAAATCCAGACCGGTTGAATGACAAAGGCTGCCTGTTGGCTACTCAATCACACAACTGGAAATGTGGCAGCAAATAACACAACTGTCAGTCATGGCTGCATGCAGATAGAAGTCTCTGAGAAGACCTGCATACAGAGAGATCACATCTCTAGTCTACACATCTGAGGGCTTAATGGACATAAAATAAAGACAATACTCAGTACACGACACAAAGAAATGTATACTCCTATAACACTCTTTAATTAAAGGTATAATTCAACACAGAGGAATAAGTATTGACAGGGAATAGTGCTACTTTCCCTTTTAAAAGACAGACTATATATAATTTCTATCAATATGTAAACAGAAAACAGACACACATGGTTACTAAAGGTAAGTAGTCAGAAATATGGAATCATAGTATCAGCAAGATGGCTACAGAGAACAGGAATACATAAGTTCCCAGGAGAGCTTAACAGAGTCCAGCACCTAACAGTAACACTGTGTGTCCAAGGCAGATTTAAGAAGCTCATTTTTTTTCTTTTTTTTTTGCCACACTCCAATCCTTTTCTATTCGGTGCTGTTTCCAGGTAGGAAGAATTTACACAGTCATGTATATGCCATGTAAATTCTACGCTACTTAAGGATACAAACATATCTAAGCATCAGTCTCACCTAGTTCCTGAACCAAACTGTCAAAGCCAACTTATTCACCTCGGGTTAAAAACACAAATCAATGTAGAGTCATCCTTGAGTAGAATATTTGTTTCCTACCTTTCCTGTATATAGACAGTAGAAAATCCATTTCCCCAGAGTCCATTCCTGATTCTAATTTCTCCTCCGTGGCCTAAGGATCACACTCACAAGTCTGTTTCCCACATCAACACCACCCCCAACATACGCACACATAATTCCAAAGCCATTCAAATTTCCAGCATTCACAGACTGAGAAACTTCCAGATTATAAGCGATTAAGAAGACATGATAACTGACTGCAATTGTAGATCTGGAAGTTCTGTTCCCATAAAGGACACTATTGAGACAACTGGATGAGCTAGCAACACTGAGTCAACGCTAATTTCTTGATTTTGAAATTCATGGCTTGTTTCAAGGAAACATTCTATAACAGCAAATATAACTCACCTACAAAATATTCTCAATAGTTGCACAACCATTAAAAAGAAGCTAAAACTCATTATGCCGTATGCAGTCCTTCATGATCGGGCTTTTCATTGTCTTTCCAAAATCATGCATCAAACCATCAACTCCACTGAACACCCTCAACACTCACCATGAGGGAATTAAAAAAGGAAGATGATAATATTGAACAAGGGAAAGCGGCAAAGGGAATCCCAGGCTGATTCCAAGGTAACAGCCTTCACCAGACAGAGGGCAGCCTATCTGTGTGGAAGCCAGTCAGAGGCCCCCAGAGAACTCAGGAGAAAACTACTGGCAGACTGTTCGAAGCACCTGAATGTAATGTGAAACACAAAGTGATGTAAACAAAGAAAGGTCCGCTAGATATTGATCTACACTGAATTAACAGACTGAGCACATATGCATGTTGGAACCTGTCCCACGTCCGACTTCAAAATAAACACCAAACAAATCTAAGATTTAAAAAATAAACACAGAATGATTCAAAGATCTAGAGGAGGCCATAGGAGGTAGGGATACAAACATATACACATACGTATATACATACTTCAATCTCAGACTGGGGAAAATCTTCGTAAATAATTTATTAGAAAGAACAAAACAAGCATGAGAAATGTAAATAAAAAAAATGTTAAAAGCTACATAGAAACAAAACATTATAAAGAAAAAACCATATAAACTACAGAATATATCTACAGCACATTTTATGAATAAAGGCATGATTTTCTTGATACATAAATATCAATAACTAAGAAAAGAACTAAAGAACTAAGAAAGTAAGAGCTGAGAAACAAATGAAACCTCTGATCTCTTCCACATGGAATATCACATTAACCAAAGATAATTTAAGGTATTTCAAAAAATATAGAACGTAGGGGCAAGTTTCATATAAAGCTATCCATAAATACCTATTTCATAGAAAGACAACAAAAAATGAGAATCGAACACATTTCAGCTGATAAAAACTCTGATTTTACCTGCTATGACCTGAATGTTTTCAGCTGCCCTCATTCAGACTTTAAACATGAGCCCCAATATAACAGTGTTAAGAGGTGGAGCCTTTGGGAGGTAATTAGGTCATAAGGACTACACCCTACTAATGAGGTTAGTAGCCTTATAAAAGAGGCCAGGAGTGAGGTTATTTATCCCTTCCAACATGTAAGGACAGAGAGAAGGCACTATCTATGACAAATGGGCCCATACTAGACACCAAATCTGCTGGTGCCTTGATCTTGGACTTCCCAGGCTCCAGAACAGTGAGCAATAAATTTCCATTATCTATAAATTACCCAGTCTACAGTACCTTGTTACAGCAGCCCAAACATACTAAGATACCATTCAAAACAAAAAACAAAGCAAAATTGAGGGAGAGGTAAACTGTACTGGAACAGCTCGATTTGAAGGAACTATCATTAAACAAGCATTTACAGACATCAAAAAGGTCCAGGTTACTTCGTTATACAAGACAAGGAGGTATAGACAATATACTTTAGGAACACAGATGCAAAAGCTCCTCAACAAAATATAAGCATGTTGATCCGGCAATATATTAAAAGAATAAAACATTATGACCAAGTGAGGTTTATTCCAGGAATCAAAGGCTTATTCAACATTTGAAAAACAATCAGTGTAATTCATTATAATTAATCGATGAAACGAGAAAAATAACATGACAATATCAATTACTAACCAAAAAGCATTTGACAAAATTCAACATCCATTCATGATTTAAAAAAAAAAAAAAAAAAAAAAAAAAAAAACCTAAAATAAACCTAGGAATAAAAGTCCCTTTTTCAATCTGAAAAAAGGCACCTAGGAAAAAACCCAA
>CAUYQU010011311.1:0-17658 GCA_963574635.1 Cheracebus regulus
GTTATCATTTTGTCAAACCTTTTTTCAAAGTTATTAGTTTCTTTGCATTGGTTCAGAACATATTCTTTTAGCTCACAGAAGTTTCTTATTATCCACCTTCTGAAGCCTAATTCTGATGATTCTTCACACTCGTTTTCCATCAAGCCTTGTTCCATTACTGATGAGGAACTAGCATCCTCTGCAGAAGGCGAGACCTTCCGATTTTGAGTGTTATCAGTTCTTTTACAGTGGCTTCTTGGCATCTTTATGGTTTTATCCGTCTGTCGTCTCTGTAATTACCAACTTTCAAATTAGGTCTCTGAGTGGACGTCCAGCTTGTTGATTCCCAGCTCCGGAATCTATGTAATTTTCACTGTGGCAACCCACAACACTAGCTAAAACAGCATTGCTAAAACGCTAGCTAAATCAGCAGCATTGAAATTCGTGGTGCTTTTCTGCCCGGGGGTCTCCGGTCTCACTTCCCTCTTCAGTCCCTCCTTCAATCAGCTGGATGGACTGCTCTGACTTCCCAGAGCTCCAAACATCATCCAAAAGGAGACTCAGTCCCGTTTATTCCGCACCAAGAGCCGCCGACCCGAGGCGCCGGCAAAAAAGCCGCATCAGCCGAAAGGGTCACACTGGCGACCTGTGGGGCTCCTCCGCTGGGAATGTCCTGGTCCGTGGGCAGCAAAAATTTATCGGTAAGTGTGGCATCCACTGGCTCTTTGCACTTTTACTGGGAGCTGCAATCCTGAGCTGCTGGTGATTGGCCATCTTGGATCTCTCTCCTCAGTCTTTCATTCTTTCTCTTTTTTGTGCTCTGATTTTGCTATTCTTTTTACCCTTCACTGAATCTTATTTAGCTCTGAAGGACAAATATAAATCTTACTTTCTCTATAAAAGCATTCTTTCACTTTATTCAAAACCAATTTCTCTCTTGTTTAGAATTTCTATTGTAATTACAGTTAGAACCACTTCAATCAGCATATAATTGTTCTCTGAATTTTTCATTGCTCTTTATTTTGCCTCCCTAGCTTATGGGTCAGAATGACATACCTTTTTCCTTTAATATGTATACATTTTAAGTATTAGATAAATATTTCTATATGGACAGGTTGTTCTTCCATGTTTATATAAGTTGACCTCAGTTGGCAACTATTTGAATGTATTGCTGAAGTTATCCTTTGATTTAGTTAAGAATGGCTTTATTTTTTCCACCTGAAGAGGTAAAAAAAAAAAGCCCATTGTATTCACAATATTTGTGTGAATTCCCCCAATGTTACTGCAAATACTTGGTTTACAATAAAAGTTTTGAAATTCAGTTCTAAATGATAGGGTAGGGTTTAAAGAAGTTTGATAATGAAAGCATTTAAAATAAAAATGTAAATGGATGTATAAATATGCCTCAGACTGAGTCACACAACCTTTCCAAAATGAATGACAAAATAAGGATTAAAATAATTTCTCAGGCTCTCACTGTTAAATTATAGTGAAATGAATGCATTTAGACGGGGGTTATAGGCATCGCTTTGTTAATTACAGTGGTTGCATTTGCTTTTGTTCCAGTGCATTGTAATTAATGAAGATCTACAGCTCTGTGCTTTGTCTTGGAAAACATACACTGTTTTCTTAGGCATCAATACAGCTACGATATTCTTCACTCATTTCTTACGAATGACTCTTTTTATCACAGGGGAGTCCATTGTTGCAGCAGCAACCTGAAAATTACAGCAAGATTTGAGCTTCGGCAGATCAGGGAGCAATCGACTCTATTCATGTGTGCCTAACCTTGTCTCGACACCCGAAAAGTGTAGGCTATAATGACATATGAGACGTTGTTTAGACCAACTCAGTAATGATAGGTATAATCATGGTCTTTTTAAAAATTTAAAGCCCAAAGAACGAGTTTAGGGTGTAAGGGAGGAAAAGTTAGCAATGGGTCAATTAAAATGTGTATTCTAGACCTCAATCTAGATGGTTTAGTCTCTGTGATGGCATGAGTTTGCCAGTCTGAATTGGAGAATATGACACATGTTTGGGGAGGGAGAAAGAGGTTGGGTAACCTTAGAGATATTAATCAATGTTTTGTAAGCAATAAACCTGAAGAGCCAACTACAAAAGGGAGATGAGGGTGAAATTTCTGTCTCCTGTTAGAAGTATTATATACATGTAGAATTAGTGATAAGAAAAATAATTTCATTTTTTTCTCCTCTGGCTTATCCTGTTTGCTAAGATCCTTTGTTCCAAAGGGCACTGGCTCTAAAAGAAAAGGTGATGATTGGACTTGTCATGTGGCCCAGCAAAAGCCTGACAGTTATCTCCCAATAGCCTTCATGGACATTTGAAGGCTTTGCACTGCTGTTATTTTGAAATAATCAGTGTGCACACGAATGAACATACAAATTGTGCCGCTTGATTTTTCTTCCCTTCTCTGCAGGGGCCAACAGGGCACCCTGTGGAGATGTAGACAGGAGAAAATTCCTTCTCTATCTCCCTCCCAAATTCCCTGTTGGAGCTGGGCGTACAGCCTAGTAGGTGTTAGGAAGCACTGACTCATAGCCAGCGCCTTTCAGTGAGGCCACTGGCTTGGATGTGACTCTCTGTAGCTCTTAGACTGACACCTGGTTGGTGCTTGACACCTCTGAGAATTCTCAGGGATGCAAATGGTGGGCCAGAGAGAGGCAGTGAGATGGGCAACTCCTTTAGTGCTGGAGAGCTGATGGAGTCCTCTATGTCTTATAAGGCAGAGACGATTTCACCGTCTTGCATAAATCCATAGAGGGTGACAAGTTATGAGTTTCTAAGAGTTCCATTTCCTCTCCAAGTGTTAAAAAAACTGGGCTGATTTTTGATATTTTGAAAAGGAGTTTTAGAATTTTGTTGTAAGTGCCACTTACGGATTAAAAAAAGCACTTCCCTGTTTATAGAACACTTCGTACATAATATGAAGCAGAAAATCTCTCAAATCTGGAGAAAGTTAATTGACTTTAGATAGTCTTATCAAAATATGAACTGATATCATAGGACTCCAGCAGATTTATCCACTACAGATCTTTTACTTTAATTTATTGGTTACTTCACAGAATTGCCAACTGCATTACAGTCCCGTGTGTAGTGGGAAAAGCACTATCATATAACTCTTGAGCAGATGTGTTACAAGAGTCTTTTCATTTTCTTTCTTAAACCCAAAGAATAATGACACTGCAATATCATGTGGTGAAAAGAGCAATAATTTGATAAACATTGTCTTTCCATTAGATTAGAGCAATTAATCTGATTCTAATTTGGCTGAAACATTATCATACTGGAGTCCCCAGAGCCCCGTGAATAATCTCTAAACACATTGGCACACTCAGTAGACAAACATTATCTTCACTCGCACTGTTCTTCCATATGGTCTCCTCCCATGGTGATGGAGGGCACCCTGCTGTTTCAATCAAATAAATGTCAATTATCTGAGATAGATTTTAGTTCTCGAGCCTGGGCTTGCAGTGCAGCCAGAGTGACTGGGTAGAATGGTCTGCAACTCTTTTCTGCACATGTCACTTGCATTTTATAAGGAATTCACACATTGCCACATCATCTAGCATTCTAAGAACTTCATAAATAAAATGGTTGATTTCAGAAGCTGTGTGTGTGTGTGTGTGTGTGTGTGTGTGAGAGAGAGAGAGAGAGAGAGAAAGAGGGAGAGAGAGAAACTCTTGACCTTCATTTAGCTTTCCTTTGCTCATTCTGAGAAGTAGAGAGTATTTTTTTAAAAAACTCAAGGAGGGATACTCTTTATTCTCCATGATCTGAAATGCGGCTACTATCTATGTATATTCATGTCCTCTTTAGGCACTTCTCCCTTTGTAGCAGCCCTCCCTGTACCTGGATGGAAATCTGGATGTAAAGATCTCAGAAACAAAGACCCACACCTGACTGCCTGATTTCTTTTGCAGGCCTTTTGCTAGACGTGTTTGTTCTGAGCATGGTGGCCCCCGGGGGTGAACACTGTAGGATTTTTCCATCGGCCTTCGCAGGGGTTGCTGATGAGATCAGCAGCAACTCTGGACTCCAGAAAACAGTGGGGGGAAGGAGGAGAACACACCTTCTCCAAGGCAGAGAGGAAGGCCTGGTGAAGGCACTTCTGGTGTCAAAGAGGTGAATCTAGTCTCTTAGAAAGAGGGCTGTGCATATGAACCTGACATCGTGAAACCAAGCAAGACAAAGTGAAATGGAATGACATTGTGAGAAAGCTGTCACTTCTATATTTCTTTGCAGCCGCTCTCTATCTTTAGGGTGTCAGTTATCAGGTGTTGGTTTTGTTATCAGACAGGCCCTTGTCTCAAAAGCTTGTAAATTTGCCCATAGCCCTGAGGGCCTCTGATGACTATATGTCTAGACTGAAAGCACTGGGTCACCCTCCTTGCTGCTGCTACTGTGACAAGCTGGTACAAAGAGAAAGGCAGTCCATGGGGATCTTGACTAATTCACTGTGGCAATATAGCAAACGTTGTCAGAAAGGATTTCAGCTTCCACGTTGGCTGTGATCCTGAATCAAGGAGGAAAGCCACTGAGTGCTCAGAGGGAAAAAATACAGTAGCAGCAAACTCCTCTGCCTCTGACATGGTTTAATCAGAAACTGTCACTCACTGACATCAAATGTCAAGCTCCGGGTTGCCCCGTGCATTTAGAGGGCAGGAAGTCTCTGACTCCAGATGTAGGCCCAGTGCACCTGCTCTGCAAGACAGGAGGTATGGAGGGTGGATATTTTAGCAACAGCTGGAGCATTTGCTGAAAAGAGAGAACATTATGCCAGGCTGACATGTGAAAGAGTTTCATGAAGAGAAGACTGAGATGAATTACAGCAATAGGTGTGTGGTTAAATATCCGGTCTCTGGGGGGAGATGGCTTGGGTTCAGAGCCTGATATCATCACTTATTGTGTGATCTTGGGCAAGTCACTTATCCTGCAGAATTCTCAGTCTTTTTATCTACAAAATGGGGATTGATGATAGCCCCTATCCCATTGTTTGTTGTAGATACTAAATAAAATAGTGAATGTAAAGTACACAGCATTGTGCTGGCACATAATATATGCTCAATACATATTTGCTGCTATTCTTAGAGAGAGAAGGGGTTAGAAGGCAGGGTTTTGAATTGGGTGGTTCCACCACTTACCAGCTTTGTATCTTTCAGTAGGTCACTACATCAGCCTAAGCCTTCATGTCCTAAGTGTCTTACCAATGTCACATGGTTCTTTTGAGGTTCAAGTGAAAGATACGTGGTGCTGTAATGAGGAAATAGCAAAGTATAATGTCCTAGGCAAAAATTGTGATAGGCTTCTCTTGTGTACACCAGGCAAAGTGCCCTCTTCAGTGCTAATATAGAGCAGCTGGGTTAAATATAGAGTGTAATATAGAGCAGCTGGATTAAATACCTGGGGGAAAGGGCTCTGAGTCTGTTGATTTGGTAGAGTTGCCATAACAAATACCACAGGCTTAAACAATAGCAATTTATTCCTCACAGTTCTGGAGGCTGGAAGTACAAGATCAAAGGGTCAGCAGGATTGTTCTTCGGAGGACTTCTCTTAGCTTGTATGTATCCTCGCATGGTTTTCCCTCTCTGTGTGTTTGTGTCCTCCTAATGTCTTTTTATAAGAATACCAGTCCTGTTGAATTAGAGTCCACCTTAGTGATCTCGTTTTAGCTTACTTACTTCTTTAAAGACCTTATCTCCAAATACAGAAGAGAGTAAATTTATTTCTCGGGGAGAATTTGGAGGAATTATGCCAAAATATACTTCCGTAGACTTAAATTTTCTTTGGAGTTTTTTTTTTAATCCCAAAAGTTTTCATGGACTGGGTGTGGTGGCTCATGCCTGTGATCCCAGCACTTTGCGAGACCAAGTCAGGTGGATCACTTGAGACCAGGAGTTAGTGACCAGCCTGGACAACATGGTGAAACCTGTATCTACAAACAAATAAAGAAGAATTAGCAGAGTGTGGTGGTGAGTGCCTGTAGTCCCAGTTACTTGGGAGGCTAGGGGTGGGAGGATCACTTGAACCTGGGAAGTCAAGGCTGCAGTGAGCGGTGATTGCACCACCGCACTCCAGCCTGGGTGACAGAGCAAGACCTTGACACACACACACACAAAATTATGATGTTACCTTGTTCTTTGTGCTAGGTCCATATTTGATTTCAGGTAAAATAAGTTTTAAAATTTCTTGCCAGTTGAATTACTTAATTAAATTCTGTTACGTAATGCTAGGTACTTGATATGGTTTGGCTGTGTCGCCACCCAAATCTCATCTTGAATTGTAGCTTCCATAATTCCCATGAGTCATAGGAGGGACCCACTGGTAGGTAATTGAATCATAGGGGCGCATCTTTCCCATGCTATTCTTGTGATAGTGAATATGTCTCATGAGAACTGATGATTTTATAAAGAGAAGGTCCCCTGCACACACTCTCTTGCCTGCTGCCTTGTAAGATGTGATTTAGCTCCTCATTTGCCTTCTGCCATGATTGTGAGGCCTCCCCAGCCATGTGGAACTGTGAGTCTATCAAACCTCTTTTCTTTATAAATTACCCAATGTTGGTTATGTCTTCATTAGCAGCATGAGAATAGACTAATACACTGCTATAATAAATAAGCCCTCAAAATTCAGTGGTTTGACACAAAATAATTTCCTTTCTTGATCAACTCTCAATCCAGTGAAGGTATATCTGCAGTGAAGTGCTTTTAGTCAGAGGTGATTCAGGAATCATGAACTCAGGCTCCTATCTTCTGGCCTTACCATCTATATTAGTTATAGATTATATTGCATATTGCCTATTATGTTATAATAGGCTGCTGTTGCAAAGTATCATAGACTGAGTAGCTTAAACAACAGAAATGTATGCTTCACAGTTCTAGAGACTAGAAGTCCAAGATCAAAGTGTCAACAGGATTGGTTCCTTCTGCAGGCTGGAAGGGAAGTATCTGTTCCAGGCCTCTCTCCTTGGCTTCTAGATGGTCATCTCCTTCCTGTGTCTCTTCACACCATTTTCCTTCTATTCCTGTCTGTGTCCAAATTTCCCTTTTTATAAGAACACCAGTCATAGTGGATTAGTGGCCCAATCTACTCCAGTATGACTTCATCTTAACTAATTATGTCTGTAACAATGATATCTTCCAATAAGGTCACATTCTGGGACATTGGGGGTTAGGACTTCAACATATGAATTTTCAGGGGGCCACAACTCAGCCCATAACAGAGTCCTACACCAGGATTCTATTTTAATGATATCCACTCAGTTCTATCAAATTTGAATAGAAATCAAGGTAGTAGAAAGAGTACTAACTGGATATCATGGCTTCTACTGATCCAGTCATCATTCACAGAAATTAGGTGAGTGATCTTAAGGAAATCCTTCTCTTTTAGAGTCTCAATGTCTCTTTTCCAGGGTTCATGCTAGCATTAACATCTTATAATTGTTTAATATGTATCCATCTGTCACTCTCTCTCCATCTTATCATCCATTTATCCCATCTTCCGTCCATTCAACTATCTTCTCATTCAATCAACAAACACTTATTGAGTATAATGTCCCCAGCATCAACTCGATTTCTGGGAATGCAATGATGGATGAGACACACTCTCTTCCTTCAAGGCATTTACTAATCTGCTGGAAAGACAGACAAGTAAAATGTAGATGGACTCTATTCTCTCTTCTACATTATAGTCCTTCAAATATTCGAGAAAGGTGAACATTTCCTACTTTTTCTTTCTTGACTTCTTGTTTCTAAAGTAATTTGTTTCTACTTTAATTTCCTTAATGATTCCTCACATAACACAGTTTCCTTTTAAATTAATGTTCTGGGGTATTTTAAAGGTTTTTCTCCTTAACAATTTGGAAATAAATACAAGCTGTGTGACTATACTGATACTTGATTAGGAAGCAGACAATAGCCAGACTTTACCTATCCTGGAGTCTCACACTGAGTTAATCTGGATCAAGATTGGATGTCACAAATTACAGTGGCCTCTCAGATTACATTTTACTCTCATTTTCTTCAGTTGTCTCACTCAGGCACATTTACTGAGCTCTTGTTTATCATGGAACATTTTACTGGACAAGGTTAGCAGATACCTTTCAGTCAAATGTAGAAGTCATAATATTGACACAAAGTCTACAATATTAAAAAAAACAAAACAAAGAACAGGCTGGGTACAATGTCTCATGCTTATAATCCTAGTGCTTTGGGAGACTGAGGTAGGAGGAATGCTTGAGGCCAGGAGTTCAAGACCAGCCTGGGCAACATAGCAAGAGCCCATCTCTACAAAATATTAAACAAAAATTTACCTGCACATGGTAGCATGTGCCTGTAGTCCCACCTACTTGAGAGGCAGAGGTGGGAGGATTGCTTGAGCCCAGGAGTTCAAGGCTGCAGTGATCATGCCATAGCTTTCCAGTTTGAGCAACAAAGTGAGACCCTATCACTAAAAATAAACAAATAAATAAACCAAACCAAACCAACCCAAAACAAAAACCCACCAATAACATGTCAGGCACTTAGTGAACTTTGTCTCATTTAATCTCTACAACAACTCTATTAAATATTCACCATTTAATCATTGGAGTTACTGGATCTTGGCAGTTAAACAACTTGCCCATAGTCACATAGTTAGTAGGAGGAGCCTGGACTTATCCCCTGCTTTCTTTGATCCTAAAAACTTGGTTCATAACCCCTATGCTTAAGCATCTCTCTCAGGGCCTTCTGTTCAATTAAAGATCAGGAGATTGCTTGGTGGATTTTCTGTTGGGCTGCTCACAAATTAGTGTTCCCAGGTAAGGAGAAGGCAGCTGGCAGATTTAGGCCAAGTCTCATGGGGATTATAACTTGATGGAGACATTATGGTCTTGGGTTTAGGTCTTAGCTTTTCCCTTTTAAGATCTCACTTCTATTATTTTGTCACGGTGAACAGACTTTGAGGGATAGATTCTCTCTAACAAAATACAAAAGAGAATGATTTATAAACCACAATCCCAATTTACCATGGGAAATAGAACTGATTTTTTAAATCAGGAGCATTTTTTCAACCAGGCATTCCCTTTTTGTAGGGTCAGTCACTCAGAACGACAAATAATAATTCAGAAGGTTGCTTGGTGAGCATAGAATTTACAACAAAAAGATTAGGTATTGCCCAAGGGACATCTCCTCAGGTTAACATAACTTGGAGTTAATCCTTCTCTGCCCTGTGGTTATTTCTGCCTAAATTACTGGAATCCATCTTCTAGAATCACAGCATAATTTTCCTTGGTCACTGCTATACTCAGACACACTGACAGTCTAACCTTCCAATTCTCTTTAGGCAATCTTTCTCTTTTGGAAGTATCTATTATCAAAAAACATCTCTTGTGACATTACTTCATGTTATAGTGTTCTAAATTATTGTTTATCTTTATTAGTTTATACTGTAGGTTGTCTGCTCTTTAATGAGGCTTGGGTTGTACTTTGAATTGAACAAGGGGCTTTGAGTCATCCATTTTGCAGCAGCTAGGAGGTTTGGGACATTGACTTTAGCTAAAAAGATGAGCTCTAATTAGTCTATGAAAATTCCAGTAAAGCCTTACTCCCAAGCCAGCACCAGTGTCAGTTTTAGGATGTGAGGCCCATCGCATTTCCATGACTAGAGGGATTGGTCAAAGAATTTGTGCTATGACTGTCTAGATAAATGGGATATGAAGGTAAATTTGGTGTAGGGGCAATTTCAGAAAAAGTTTCCCTACTTTTAAGTGGGAGCCATGGAAACAGTATGGGTGTCAGGTCAGAAGGGTTAAAGCTACTTTTTCTGACAATCTGAAGGTAAAGCTTCATGGCAGAGGGAAGAACACAGAGTAATGCATGGAAATGGGACCAGAGTCATTGCATTAAGTCAAGACCAACCCCAGCCTGTCTCTAGACTTTCAGTCTTGTAATCAAATAAATTCCTTCTTTGTGGGAGCCAGTTTAATTTAGGTTTTTTTTTTGATATAAGCAGCTGAATGTATGAATTGGAGGATGACTTTCTCATATCCATTTTATATTCACAAACTATCAGGAAAAGTTCTGCAGATGGCCAAACCTCTCCATTATATGTGATTTTTAAAAACAGTCTCCGTTTGGTGAATGAGGTATTT
This sequence comes from Cheracebus regulus, assembly GCA_963574635.1. Taxonomy (NCBI): domain Eukaryota; kingdom Metazoa; phylum Chordata; class Mammalia; order Primates; family Pitheciidae; genus Cheracebus; species Cheracebus regulus. The sequence continues at coordinate 10,127 of CAUYQU010011311.1, forward strand.
TAAACAGCCATTTGATTATGAGATCCAATTTACCTTTTGTGCAATTACTGTAGTTTCCATTAATCCAGCTCTAGCTCACAGCAATATCAGCATAGCCATTTCTTTGAGCTCAAGGCAGGAACCGGCTCATATCAGTCAAATGCATTGTTCCTTAGAGCCATCAATTCACCAGCTCCAAAGGCTGCCCTAGACTCACCCTGGCACTAAGAGCATCTTTGTTCAACACTGATTCCACAGACATTGTCAGAAGACTTTACTGCCTCTGGATCCCCAGCTGAATCAAATTTAGTGGCCTATTGTTCATGATCTGACCAGAACCACATATGCTATCAAAGTGCTGCTTTCTAATAAAGGTAAGGCTATGGGAGAATGTACCAATGTACTGCTTCCTTCACACAAATAATCTTCCTATGGACAAAGAGAAGTCAGTTGAACTAACCAATGTGCCTCATGACCTAATTCACTTACTTTCTGAAGCAAGCTCTGTATCTTGTTATGTGGGTTAGTAACAAATATTTAGCAGCTTGACAGTTGGTCAGTGGACTTAACTTTGAATAGTTATTCTCTCATTCATTTATCAAACACTTACTGAACTATTATAGGTAAGTAACCTAAGAATTATCTTGGGTGTTATCTAACAAATCTTCTGCCTTTCCTCTTCATGTTCAGCCTGGCATCATACCTTCCTCTGTGTTCCTGCTGTTGTTAGCTTGATGCAGGCTTCCATTGCTTTTTGAAACTCTCCCATTGTCCTGTCAGTCTTGCCTTCTCCAGGCTACAACATGCTCTTAAAACATATATGTCTCAGGGTGCTCTCTAGCTTCCGTGTCAATGAAAGCTACTATGGTGGACTTTTTGCTGAATATAATACAAATGGATGTTGATGCCTCATACTGCAAGTGCTTTTGGTTAATGAGCCTTCCATCACGCTATCCTGTGATGAGTGTGTTCAGCAACTTGTGTAGTTTCTTCTATAGTCTCTTTTTATGCCATCCGTGTACTGGAGAAGTAGACCTGTGGCAAGGAGACAAAGAAAGAAGATCTTGCTGGATGTTATAATACAAGTTCTGTGACAGTTAGGCATCTCTAATCATAAAAGGGTGGGTGGAAGTTCTTTGAAATCATGAAGGCCATCATGGTTATCATTGCAACCTGAGAGAACCAGCCAACAACTGTCTATAATGAATGATAGTGGCAAGAAGATACAGTCAGAAGAATATAATAATTTCAGATGATTTGATGAGCAAAGAAGTGCAACTGTACTTGTGGGATTTAGGGACATTATCTCTCTGGGAATGATGCTTTATTGACTCTTAAGTGGTAATTATAATTAAACCCAATTTTTACCAGTGCATTTCTGTGCTTAACGTGTTTTTTTTTTTTTTTGTGGATGCTTAATATTATAATCTCTCTGTCTCTTAATTTTTGAAGAAGATTTACTTTATTATTATTGTTTTAATAAATCTCACTAGAATGCATCATATTCTTCTTTGCTTTATTTATGTCAATGCTGTAAAGCATGTTTAAATTTTTCATGCTAACTTTTTGATTTATAATTATGAACATTAAATATATTACTCTGTAATGTGGTGATATCTTTGGTAGGTAATTAAGTTATGTAATACTGTTTTACCTCCATATAAAGCTCACATGTTTATTTGGAGGTAAAACATTAACCTAGAGCATTTTAGATAAACAAGAGTAATGAAGGTACTCCCTATCAAGTAGTTTAATGTCTTATGAAGCTACAGTAATCAACAGTGTTTTGAGGTATAGAAACACAATACATAGCCAAGATATTTATGCCAGTATATATAAGTATTCAGCATATAGTAAACGTGGAATTTCAAGTTAGTCAGGAAATAATAGATTATTAAAATAAAGGCAGGACAATTATTTAATCATTAAGACCAAAAATAATGTTTAGTGAACTTTGTATGATTAATCCCAGGTATATTAAAGAAGTACTAGAAAATGTAGTAGAAATAGATATTTATATAATAATGGGATAGGGAAGGATTTTTTAAGCAAGAACTTAAAGACTTAAAGACAGATCATTTATGTACATAAAAAATTTTAAGACTTCTGAATTTTAAACACACTCAAACACGTAAAGCTTAAACAAAAGAAATACAAATAATATTGGCTTACCTAGTAGGATGGCTAGTATACAGAAAATAGGAAATAAACAAGTGTCAGTAAGGATATAGAGAAATGAAAACACTTGTGTGCTACTGGTAGGAATGTAGAATGCTATAACCATTGTGGAAAATAGTATGTTGGTTTCTAAAATATCAAAAATAGAAATATCATATGATCCCATGACTCCATTTCTGGTATGTATCTTGAAAAATGGAAAAATAGGACTTGAAGAAATATTTGTATACCCGTATCCATAGCAGTATTATTAACAATAGCTGAGGGATGAAAGCAATCCAAATGTCCCTTGACAGATGAATAGATAAACAAACTGTGGTGTATATGTACAATGGAATATTATTCACCCTTAAAAGGGAAGTAAATTCTGACACATGCTATAAGATGGATGAACATTGAGGACACTAAGGTGAAATAAACCAATTGCAGAAGAACAAATACTGTGTGATTCCATTTATATTCCTAGAGACAGAATGTAGAATGGTGATTGATAGAAGCTGAGGGGAGAGGAAAATGCATATTTATTATTTAATGGGTACATAGTTTCAGTTCTTCAGGATGAAAAGAGTTCTGGAGATGGATGGTGGTGACAGTTGCATAACAATGTGAATGTATTTGATGCTGTTTAACTGTACACTTAAAAATGGTTAAGATGATAAATTATCTGTGTTTTATCACAATTTTAAAAATAATAAGAGAGGAATGGTGGTGCTTAGTCAAGAGCATACTCTAGCATCAGGCACAGCTGGACTTTATCTGGCTCAATGAGTGTAGGCAAATGTGTTAAACTCTGTGTGCCAAACTTTCTCATCTCGGGATTATTGTGAAGACTCAGCAAGATAATTTCTGTAAAGTGATTTTTTATAGTGCCTGGAATATAATAACTGTTCCATAAATGCTGCATACCAGTATGTTAAAAGTCAAGTGATAAATATATATTATTAACTATTTATTATTTATATTTTTAGAGGTCAATATATTATTGACTCTTTATATAGATTATATATTAAGAACTCTAAGAAACCAAATAGAAATGATAAAAACCCTAGTGTTTATGGAAAAATAATATGTTAAAGTTTATTGACAAAGAATATGTTAGTATTTTTGATTTCAAGGAATGAGGACTTTTCTGGGCTAGCTTAGTAAATGGGAACTTTTTGAAGGATAAATTTTAAAAGAGGTAGAGTCTCAGAGAAATGAAAGAATAGGAAATGGACACGAGTTTGGATATAGGTCTACAGTAGTTCTAAGGATCCTGGAAGTAGAATCTGCATTTCAGTGCTCTGTTGTTAATGTAGTTTATCTCCTCTTGTTTAGTCTCTGTTGGGTTTCTTCTCATTTAATACATCGTTGCCTCACTCCTTTATCTATACTTTACCTACACCATAGCTCTTGCTTACTCCTGATTTGTGCTTCCTCATCTCTTTGATTTCTTCATGACTTTGCTTTGCCCCTGAGCATTCATGGATCTAATTCACAGTATCTTCTCAGCTGTAGTTCCCATTGCTAACAATACGATTTTTCTCTATTTGTCTGAATCAAATTATATGAAGTAGAATCAGATTGGAGCATTCTTTGTTTTTAGCAAGAAACTTATTGGACCTTTCTTTGCTCCTGGCAAAACTTTCTAGGTCAGGTTATCTTGAAGCTCACAGCTCAGCTACTTTTGGCTACACTTATGTCACGTGACCAGCCCTATTCCAATCAGCTGTGGTCCGGGTAATACAGTTCTGTGGTGCAAAACAAGATAGTCTAGGGCTGCCTCTACAGAAGGAGCTATTTTGTATTGTATTAATCACTTGTAACGACCAGATTGTTGAATTTTTCTAGTTGAAGATTTGACAACTCCATTTTTATGTCTGCTTTTAATAGTTCATCCCTAACTGTATCTATCACCTTGTTCACAAACTGCTAATCTGTTATCCAACTTTCAGTCTATGAATCAGAGCAAGAAGAACAGAAGTGTAGCAGGAACGTAAGATCACTACATAAGATAACCACATGAGTAAGCTTCATTTGCTTCATCTATAGAAGTGAATAAGTCAGTGAGCCCTGGTTTAAGGGTACTTTAAAAATTCTTTAATAAAGCTTATGATCTTGGCTTAGAGACTTTTTGGATTACTTGGGTTTGTCTGGATTCTGAGAAGGTGAGGTGGTTAATGTCTAACTATCAGATTGAGTGTAAGTGTCCTGTACATCTGAGCAGATGTGACACCTTTATTCACACTATATCCATATTGTTTTATGTTCTTGTGTTACTTTTTGCCCCCAATAAGGCCTTTGCATGAAATGTTTCCCTTTCAGTAAAAAACAAAAACAAACAAACAAACAAAAAAAATAAAAAAAAACACAAAAGCCAAATTTTCTTGTTATCTTCTGGTTAAGGGAGGGGGTGCTTTTTTCAGGGAAGACAATTAACAGTAATATAAAACTTTACAGTGTCAAAGTAAGATGATCTTTTTATGTAAATATTACCTTGAAGTTTTTAACCATCTGTTCTTAATTGAGCTTGCAGAAGATTATTTTCATATTCTAAGAGACATACTGTGAATGCTTAGGCACATGCTGAATAGCCCAAGAAAGTAGGGATCAGCATCATGCATGTTTAAAAAAATTAGTCAAAGGAAAAATTTCACTTGTGTTTCTATGTGAAAGGTGGAACCTAACTGAAAAGCAGGAGATATTCTCAATCTCATTGGTTGAAATAGTCAAAGGTAAACCATGGTGATTCTGTTTGGGGACCCACATATATGCATATCATATAGGAAGACATAATTGTTTCCAAAGCAGTAAATTATTTCTATTTCTTTTTATTTGTTATGAGTTAGACTTTGTCATTCTTCAGGACCCCCAGGGATTTTGAAGAAAGATGATACAAAGATAGGTAAATCATATCCTCTATCTCATCTTTGTCTGTGGAAGTCAGTATATTTTTAATGTAAAAAATTGATTGTAGCTTGGTGAAGAAGACATCACAGCTTGCAAAGGAGGAGACTCACACAATGAGTTTGAATCTTGAAGTGCTAGCCTAAGGTAGGTAAGACATTGGGACAATAATTAGTCAATGACATTTCTGGAGCACACATCAAATGCAGAATATGGAAAAGGCTGTAGTGCTAGTTTCTGTTTTTTGGACAGGTGACTTATGGGTGGCCTGACAGATTTAGGAACCGATGGAAAAATATCAGTAGGATTGTTGATCTGACTGCAGTAAAGCAGCATAAATGACCCTCTGTCCAAGTGGGAATTTGTTCTGCTGCTTTTTCTCTCTTTTTAACTCAACAAAATAACATGAAAACTGTAGAACTAAAAAGAACCTTGAAGAACCAATGCCTGTATTTTAGAAATTAAACAATGGAGACTCAGAGAGGTTAACTAGTTTTGCTTGGTAACCTAGCTAGTGAGCAGTTGTTTCAGGATGGGAAACAGGACCTACAGTAGGGTTGCCATTCTAATATACCATACAGATCTTATACCCTGTTATGCTTGTGAAGATAGCAATTCATTTTATACTGCATTATGAAAATAACTTTTTCAAAATTTGCTACTATTTCTTAAGGCTTATAATGGTTGGTTGTTTTATCTGTGTTTTGTTGGGCAGCCTCGATGATTCTTTTCATACATGGACAGATAGATAATTTATGATGAAGCCTTCTTCCTGTATATTTTGTAGTGACTGGGGGTTACAAATAGATATATTTTAGTACCAGAAGCTTGCTTGCTTTGTGTCAGGTGAGAGGAAGAAACATGGTTTTGTATTCACTATGTGTTGATAATGACCCAAGACTGTGAGCTAAAACATCTGGATTATGGTCCCACCTCTGAATTAATTAGCTCTGCATTCTGGAACTTAATTTCTTCATCTGACCAAAGTAGGCTTTAGTTATCTAAGTTCTTCACAAGATGAATTGTCAAAATATTCTAGAGCAGGGAAAAGTTAGAGAAACTTTAGTCTGTGCTTGTTAAAGGGCTGTAATAGGCTAAATATGTTTAAAAGACTAAGTTTACTTTGTCACAATTCACTAAGCAATTACACAACTTTTTATTTGACCCTGACTTTTGGGTTTTCCTACTTACAAAGTCATTGTCTAACTTGAACTGTCATGCAGTGAGAACTGAATACATCCACCTTGTTATATGCATTACAACTACACTGAAATCCTGATTCCACTTATAAAAGCACCAGGACTCCCATGTTTACCTGCCTTTGGGTGTGTTGCTTTCCCTGCCTCGCATCCCTTCTTTCCTGTCTTGCCCTGGCAAACTCCTACTCATCATTTAAGGACCAACTCAAATATCACCTCCTGAAGATCCAGGATCCAAGATGGCCGATTAGCAACAGCTCAGGAATATAGCTCCCAGTGAAAGCGCAGAGAACAAGTGGACGCCGCACTTTCCGATGAATTTTTGTTGCCCACAGACTGGGAGATTCCTGGCAGAGGAGCCACACGGGTCACCAGCACGACTCTTTTGGCCGGTGCAGCTGTTTTGCCAGTGCCCCAGTGCGGCGCTTCCTGGTGTGGGGTATACGGGACTAATGGGCTCAGCTGGTCCCATCCCCACAAGGACAACAGCAATTGGAAGTGCTGAGGACTGAGAGTTTCACAGCAAGCACAGCAAACCCGGGAAGGTCTGGCTCTGTGGGGAAGGGGCGTCTGCCAAAGGAAAACTAAGAAACAAAAAAACTTCATCATCAGGCGGAGAGAGATCCAAGATGGCCACGTAGCAGCAGCTCAGGATTGTAGCTCCCAGTGAAAGCGCAGACAGTGAGTGGATGCTGCAATTGCAGACGAATTTTTGATGCCCACAGACTGGGAGATTCCTGGTGAGGGAGCCACCTGGGTCGCCAGCGTGACTCTTTTGGCCAGCGTGGCACTTCTCAGTGTGGAGTGTACAGGACTGGGTGCCCTTTTAGTCGGGCTCAGCTGGTCCCATCCCCACAAGGAGAACAGCAATTTGAAGTGCTGAAGACTGAGAGCAAGCACAGCTGAACACGGGAAGGCCCAGCTCTGTGGGGAAGGGGTACCCCCCGAAGGAAAATTAAGAGACAGAAAAAACTTCATAACCAACAAGCCGGACGTCCACTCAGAGACCCAATCTGAAAGTCGGCAATTACAAAGACTACAGGTGGATAAATCCACAAAAATGAGAAGAAACCAGTCCAAAAAGGCTGAGAACACCCCAAATCAGAATGCCTCTCCTCCTACAGAGGATCGCAGCTCCTCCTCAGTAAGAGAACAAGGCTGGACAGAGGATGAGTGTGATGAACTCACAGAATCAGGCTTCAGAAGGTGGATAATAAGAAACTTCTGTGAGCTAAAAGAACATGTTCTAACCCAATGCAAAGAAACTAAGAACCTTGAAAGAAGATTTAA
>CAUYQU010011313.1:0-15988 GCA_963574635.1 Cheracebus regulus
CATGGTTCTGCACGCCTGAGTCCCAGCTACACAGGAGGCTGGAGCAGGAGGACAGCTGCCTGGGAGGCAGAGGTTGGAGTGAGCTGTGAGAGCACCACTACTGTCCAGTCTGGGTGACAGAGTGAGTCCCTATCAAAAAAAAAAGAGAGAAATGTATAAAGCAATAAAGTCTGCTTCTGGCTGGATGTGGTGGCTCTGGCCTGTAATCCCAGCACTTTGAGAGGCCAAGGCGGGTGGATAACTTGAGGTCAGGAGTTCGAGACCAGCCTGACCAACATGGTGAAACACCATCTCTACTACAAATACAAAAATTAGCTGGGCATGGTGGTGTCTGCCTGTAATCCCAGCTACTCAGGAGGCTGAGGCAGGAGAATCTCTTGAACTTGGGAGGCGGAGGTTGCAGTGAGCCAGGTTGTGCCACCGCACTCCAGCCTGGGTGACAGAGAGAAACTCCATCTCAAAAAAAAAGAAAAGAAATTGGGGGTTTTCACCTCCTTCAGGTACTATATATTTGGAAGATAAAATACTAAATTTTTGTCAGGTATAGTGGCTCATGCCTGTAATCCCAGCACTTTGGGAGACTGAGTCAGGAGGATCGCTTGAGTCCAGGAGTTTGAGACTAGCCTGGGTAACATACCTTGTCTCTACAAAACATTTTAAAAAATTATCTGGGGGTGTTGGTGCATAGCTGTGGTCTGAGCTACATGGGGAGCTGAGGCAGGAGGATCTCTTGAGCCCAGGAAGTCAAGGCTGCAGTGAGCCATGTTCACACCAGTGCACTCTGAGTGACAGAGCAAGACCCTGTCTCAAACAAAGAAAAGGGGGAGCAGGTGCAGTGGCTCACGCCAGTAATCCTAGCACTTTGGGAGGCCAAGGCAGGCGGATCACCTGAGGTCAGGAGTTCAAGACCAGCATGGCCAACATGGTGAAACCCCCATCTCTACTAAAAATACAAAAATTAGCTGGGTACAGTGGCATGCACCTGTAATCCCAGCTATTCGGGAGGCTGAGGCAGGAGAATCACTTTAACCCAGGTGGCGGAAGTTGTGGAGAGCTGAGATCATGCCACTGCACTCCAGCCTGAGTGACAGAGCAAGACTCCATCTAAAAAATGAAAAAATATATATTAAATTTCCAGCAGTATTTCATTCAACATCCCCTTTCTACATCTTCACTAACTACCCCCGAGACTCCTTTCAAAAAAAAAAAGTCAGCTTTTTTTTTTTTGAGACGGAGTTTCACTCTTGTTGCCCAGGCATGTGCCACTATGCCTGGCTAATTTTGTATTTTTAGTAGAGGTAAGGTTTCACCATGTTGGTCAGGCTGGTCTTGAACTCCGGACCTCAGGTGATCTGCCTGCCTTGGCCTCCCAAAGTGCTGGGATTATAGGCATGAGCCACTGCACCTGGCCCAGTCAGCTTTTAGTGAACTTATTGAGCTGATTTAAAGTCTCTGGCATATGTTTGCTTTTGACATAATTTTTTTCTTCACCCATCCATCATTTTTATTTACATATTTCTTGTTACAACAGCCTTGTTGAACATCAGACTCTGAATTTTATATGTTTATGTCATGATGCCGACTCTTCATTCTGTGTAAATATTCTTATTGTTGCTGTTTTATTACGGGAATTTTCTAACATGCACAAAAATAGACTCTTACAAGCCCTATGTCCCCATCACTCCTTATGAACATTTTGCCAATTTTGTTTTACCTTTTTTCCACAGTTCTTTTTGTGTGGAGTATTTTAAAGCCATTCTTGGACACTGGGTCATTTCGTCGATAAATACTTCAGTTCTGCGGGTGTTTGTAAAGATGGGAGCCTGTCGGCCAGGCACAGTGGCTCACACCTGTAATCCCAGCACTTTGGGAGGCTGAGGTGGGTGGATCACCTGAAGTCAGGAGTTCATGACCAGCCTGACCAACATGGTGAAACCCTGTCTCTATTAAAAAAAAAAAAAAAAAAAAAGTTGGGAACCTGTCTTATCCACATCACCATTCATTTGGCAAGTGTGTGCCGAGTGCCTGTTGTGTGCTCAGTGCTGAGCAGACTGCGGCTTGCACACCAGACATGTTGGCTGCCCTTGAGAAGGGCTTACAGCCTGTTTTTAGTGAGACAAGGGAGTGAGCACACAAATCATAATCACAAATTCATTTGTTGTCCACCCTGTCCTGGGATTATCTCAGAGCAATAAGGAAGAGACAATACATGGAGACTTTTTGGCTGGGTGCGGTGGCTCACACCTGTAATCCCAGCACTCTGGGAGGCCGAGGCAGGCAGATCATCTGAGGTCAAGAGTTCAAGACCAGCCTGACCAATGTGGTGAAACCCCATGTCTACTAAAAATACAAAAATTTGCCGGGCTTGGTGGCGGGCGCCTGTAGTCCCAGCTACTCAGGAGGCTGAGACAGGAGAATTGCTTGAACCCAGGAGGCAGAGGTTGCAGTGAGCTGAGATTGTGCCACTGCACTCCAGCCTGGGTGATAGAGCGAGACTCTGTCTCAAAAAACAAACAAAAAAATACATGGAGATTAAAACAAAGAAACAACAATAAAAAAAATACATGGAGGCTTTTCTTTTTCAAGTAGTATCTGTATATGTGTGTGTGTGTCTATATATGTATGTGTGCATATATATATATATATATATTTTTTTTTTTTTTTTTAGACAGGCACTCACTCTGTCACCCCGGCTGGAGTGCAGTGGTGTCATCTCTGGTGGCGCCTCCGCCTCCAGAGTTCAAGTGATTCTCGTCCTCAGCCTCCTAAGTAGCCGGGATTACAGGGGCCTGCCACCATACCTGGCTGGTTTTTGTATTTTTAGTAGAGACGGAGTTTCACTATGTTGGTCAGGCTGGTCTCAGGTATGAGCTACTGAGCATGGCCAATATCTGTATTTGTAATCAAAGTTTTGAACTTAGTTTGAGTTGGGCTGTTCTTAAACAGTTATTACTAAGATGAAATAAGGGAAAACAAACAAAACAGACCCCCTGATCCTCCCCCAATTTCGTGCACCACACAGAGAAACCACTTCCGTTCACTATTTTATCTGTATTTCCAAAATGGCATGCTACCTTTGCTCTTCTTCTTAGGCATTATTAATTGAATTTACAGTTGGAAGATAAGTATTTGTCTGTTTCATCTGCCTCCCCTTTGCATCTTTCACATACACATACATACACTCACTGTTTAAACTAGTTATATTGACATTTGGGTCTAGGTGTGTGGCTCATGCCTGTACTCCTAGCTACTTAGGAGGCTGAGGCGGGATGATTGCCTGAGCCCAGGAGTTCGAAGGCTGCAGTGAGCCGTGATTGTGCTGCTGCCCGCAAGCCTGTGCAACAGAGTAAGACTCTGTCTCTAAAAAGACATGGAAACCAAAGGCCAAGTCCAGTAGCTCACACCTGTAATCCCAGCACTTTGGGAGGCTGAAGTGGGCAGATCACTTGAAGTCAGGAGCTTGAGACCAGCCAGGCCAACATAGTGAAACCCCTACTCTACTAAAAATACAACAAGTAGCTGGGCATGGTGGCATGTACTTATAATCCCAGCTGCTTGGGAGGCTGAGGCAGGAGAATCACCTGAACCTGGGAAGCAGAGGTTGCAGTGAGCCTAGATTGTGCCACTGCACTCCAGCCTGGGCAACAGAGTGAGATTCCGTCTCAAAAAGCCAAAAACATTTGGACTAGGTCAGCATTCGGCATATATTTCAACTAAAATACTGGTGATAGCTGAGTCATGTAATGTACTGTGATTATTTTTACTTTCTGTACAACTCTGTTTTCCCTGGAGTCTTTTTTTTTTTTTTTTTAAAGGGTTTCACCATGTTGGCCAGCCTGGTCTTGAACTCCTGACCTCAGGTGATCTGCCCACCTCGGCCTCCCAAAGTGCTGAGATTATAGGCATGAGCCACCATGCCCAGCCTTCCCTGAAGTCTTTTTTAAAAAATTATTTACTATGTTTTCTATGGTACTTAGCACTAATTTATTCCTAACTTCTCTCCCAGGTGTATAGCATTCCTCACAGTGTGGTCAAATTCAGTTGAGTGTTCAGCCAACCTCATTTTCTTCAGGAAGTCTCTCCCAGAACCCACGGACCTGCTCCAGACTGTCTCGTTTGATCTCTAGGCTGGCAGCACTGCTGTTGTCTTGGGATTTGCCTTCTTCAATATCCTAGGCATCAAGTGTCTCTCACCCTTAACCCTTTCTTAACTCCATGAGCCCTTCCAGCAACTGCTCTGTCCTTCCACTTGTGTTTACAGCTCACTTCTTGAAAGAATTATCTCTCTTGTCTGGGCCTCTTGACATGGAAAGTGAAAACTCAGAGGAAATTCTCAGTCTATGCACAGAGTAGGGATTGAAATCTGCATAGGAGTGAAAACCAGAAAAAACAAAAAAGACTTTTCATATAATTAATCATTTATTGCGGGCCAGGAGCAGTGGTTCATGCCTGTAATCCCAGCACTTTGGGAGGCCAAGGCGGGCACATCACCTGAGGTCAGGAGTTCAAGACTAGCCTGACCAACATGGTGAAACCCTGTCTCTACTAAAAATATAGAACTCAGCTGAGCATGGTGGTGTGCACTTGTAATCCTGGCTACTCAGGAGGCTGAGGCATGAGAATCACTTGAACTCAGGAGGCAGAGGTTGCAGTGAGCCAAGATCACACCACTGCACTCAAGCCTGAGTGACAGAGTGAGACTATGTCTCAAAAACAAAACAAAACAAAACAAAATCATTCATTGCTTTCTGGAGAAGATGGAATTTTCAGAATTGACTGAAACAAAACTTCCTGCTTTTTCCTGATTATATATATTACACGCCCATTGTTGAAAATTTGGAATATTGGGCCAGGTGCGGTGGCTCACACCTATAATCCCAGCACTTTGGGAGGCCGAGGCAGGAGGATCGCTTGAGCCCAGGAGTTTGAGACCAGCCTGGGCAACATAGGGAAATTCTATCACTATTAAAAAATACATATTAAAAATTTTAAAAATTTGGAAAATGAAAAGAATCAAGAGCAGAGATTTAGCTATTAACGTTAATGTTTGTTCCTGCTTTTTACTTCATGCATATATAAATGTGTTTTTAATCAAAGTTGGGCTTATAAGAAATTCCAAGTGAGAAAAAAAGTTGGATTGTGTTATAAGAAATTTCAAATGAGGCCTGGCATGGTGGCTTACGCCTGTAATCCCAGCACTTTGGGAGGCTGAGGCAGGCAGATCACTTGAGGTCAGGGGTTCGAGACCAGCCTGGCTACATGGTGAAACCCTGTTTCTACTGAAAATACAAAAATTAGCTGGGCGCGGTAGTGCTCACCTGTAATCCCAGCTACTCAGGAGGCTGAGGCAGGAGAATTGCTTGAATCTGGGAGGCAGAGGTTGCAATGAGCCAAGATTACCTAGCCAACAGAGGAAGATCTCATCTCAAAAAAAAAAAAAAGAAATTTCAAATGAGAAAAAGAAATTTCAAATGAGAAAAAAAAAGTTATTTAATAGGAAGAGAGGGAGTAAGTAACCTGGTTGCATAACTCTGGAGGGCACCATTCACATTGTGTTGAATAGCAAACCCAGCAATCCTAAGTTGAAGGGGTAAGAGCCTCCAGGCACAGCTTAAGATACTGATAAATAGCATTTGTTTTGTCATAGCTTTTGTCACCAACTGCCCCCAAATTTAGTTGTTACATGCAATACTACTCACTTTGCAAAGCTGATACAACTACTGGATTCTCCATTGCTTTTGGTAAGAAATGAACTCATATCAGTTCAACTAACACATTTTTTATTTTTTTTTTTTTTTTTTTTTTTTTTTTTTGTGGTGGGAAGACAGTCTTGTGCTGTCACCCAGGCTGGAGTGAAGTGGTATGATCTCTGCTCACTGCAACCTCCACCTCCTGGGTTTAAGGATTCTCGTGCTTCAGCCTCCTAAGTAGATGGGATTACAGGCGGGTGCCACCATGCCTGACTGGTGTTTTGTATTTTAGTAGAGATGAAGTTTCACCCTGTTGCCCGGGCTGGTCTCAAACTCCTGAGCTCAGGCAATCCACCCAATCCACCCGCCTTGGCCTTCCAAAGTGTAAGATTACAGGCATGAGCCACCATGCCCAGATTAACTAACACAGATACTTTTTTTTTTTTTTGAGATGGAGCCTCGCTTTGTCGCCAGACTGGAGTGCATTGGCACGATCTTGGCTCACTGCAACCTCCACCTCCTGGGTTCAAGCGATTCTCCTGAGTAGCTGGGACTACAGGTTTGCACCACTATGCCCAGCTAATTTTTTTTTTTTTTTTTAAGTAGAGACAGGGTTTCACCATGTTGGCCAGGCTGGTCTCTAACTCTTGACCTTGTGATCTGCCCACCTTGGCTGCCCAAAGTGCTGAGATTACAGGTGTGAGCCACCATGCCCAGCCCACAGATACTTTTTAACAACATGACCACTTTTTAAGTTCATTACCCTTTGAAAAAAAACAAAACAAAACTTACCTACATGATCTCTAAATAAAAATTTTAAAAAGAATTACAATGAAGACCCAGTTAGCTAAGAAAACCACCAAAAGAGTTGGAACAAAAGACTCTCACCAAATGGCTATGAATTTAAGCCTTTATAATCATAAAGAATATAGGAATTCAGACGGAAAAACATGCAGTTTATAGTTTTATGTAGCATTAACCCTGGAAGTTGCTCTCAGATCTTAAAAGGCTTCAAACTCTGTTACTTTTACATATGAATATAACAACATAGTTGGCTAAGAAAACATCTGGCAGAGCCATATTAACAAGGGAATAGTTTGTTTTATGACAGAAGAGGAAGCTTCTGTTCTCGGCTAAGAGCCATGTCCTCAGATACCATGGCAATAAATGGAAAGCTTGTTGGTAAGTGGTTGCCTCTTTGTCTTAAATTTTTAAGCAGTTTAGTAGTTAGCTCCAAATTAGGAAATTAACTGGCAATCAAAGCACTGGAGCAGGAAAACCCATTATAACTCTTCCAAATCTCTGGAAAAAAAAAAGTTAGCATTAGGATAATTCTTTATAAGAAGGGGAATACGGCAAGGTGTGGTGGCTCACGCCTGTAATTCCAGCACTCTGGGAGGCTGAGGTGGGCAGATCACTTAAGGCTAGGAGTTTGAGACCAGCCTGGGCAACATGGCAAAACCCCACCTGTACTAAAAATAAAATAAAACCCTAGCAGGTTGTGGTGGCGTGTGCCTGTGGTCCCAGCTACTCAGGAGGCAGAGGTGGGAAAATCACCTGAGACCAGGGAGATCAAGGCTGGAGTGAGCCGAGATTGTGCTATTGCACTCCAGCCTGGGTGACAGAGTGAGACCCTCTCTCACAAAAAAAAAAAAAAAAAAAAAAAAAAGAGGATTAGAATAATCGACTGGTAGATGGAAGCATGCTGGACTCTGTTGGCTTGTTTGCAGGTATAGGGGCCTCGGGAAGTATTGCCCCATTTAGAACCTTTGTGCTTGTTTTTACCAGTGGCTTTAATTATCTCTCAACTCAAACCCACTGCTTCCCGAAACACCGGATAGTTGTGAAATAGCTTAGCGGTGACATCTTATAGCCCCAAGAATAGAAATAGCACAGATCTATAACTCGATCAAGACAGTTGCAGGTTGGCTGGGTGTGGTGGCTCACGCCTGTAATCCAAACACTTTGGAGGCCAAGGTGAGCGGATCAACTGAGGTCGGGAGTTCAAGACCAGCCTGACCAACATGGTGAAACCCCGTCTTAAAAAAAAAAAAAAAAAGACAGTTGCAGGTGAAAAAAAAAAGAAATAGCACAGATCAGTTAACTAAGAGCAAAATGTGATTCACTTACATCTTGCTGAGATGGTGGAGAATATTCTCCCTTTCTTTGGCTTTCCTGTATTTCTTTAGGACACCTCTTGTATCGTGGTCAGCTGTCAACATATGTAGTTATTCTCATGCATGCCATTTTCTGAACAGCAATAGATGCTGTGAGGCAGGAACTGCGCCTTATACTTACTCCCCCACAGTGCCTAGGAGAATGTCTTGTACACAGTGGGTTATCAATAAATGCTAACTGGATACATTTTAGGAATCAGGCCAAGGGACTGGCCAGCTGTAGCAATCAATGGTCAATGTAGCTCAACTACACTTAAGAGTATCCCATCTTCAGGACAAAGGACAGTCAATCTTGAGCCATTCTGAACTGATTATCCTACTTCTAAGTATCATTGATTTAAACTGGCATTTCCAGTGAAGATGTAGGCTGTTTATTTATCGCTGAAATTTTCCATCCAAAGAATATTTGGGTTTACTTATAGAAAAAAAATCATTTAAAAACAGTGTGCTTGTTTATCAAATATCAGAGAAAAATGTGTCATGCACTCAAGATGGTATTTTTTAAATTTTTTCTATTTCATTTTAACTATTGTTGAAGCCATCCACTGGGTAGTTTTATGGTTTTCAAAAGAGCTGTATTTGTTTTGTTTTTTTTGAGATGGAGTCTCGCTGTGTCGCCCAGGCTGGTGTGCAGTGTTGCTATCTAGGCTCACTGCAACCTCCGCCTCCTGGGTTCAAGGGATTCTACTGCCTCAGCCTCCCGAGTAGCTGGGATTACAGGTATCTGCCAACACACCCTGCTAATTTTTGTATTTTTAGTAGAGATGGGGCTTCACCATATTGACCAGGCTGGTCTTGAATTCCTGACCTCAGGTGATCTGCCTGCCTCAGCCTCCCAAAGTGCTGGGATTACAGATGTGAGCCACTGTGTCCGGCCAAAAAGCTGTGTTTTGAATGAGTGTTATAATGTAAATAGAGATTTGCTGTTGCCAATTTTTTTTTCTCTTTTATTTTTATTTGATAAGGCTATAATTCAGGCCACTAGGTGTTTACTAACATACCCGTGCAATATAATCTTCAGGTGTTTCCTTTCTAGATTCCTTTGAGGCACTGTTGCCACACTTTTAGAGAGGAATGTTCCTACCAAGCATTAGGACTCAACGTGTCCCTCCCCTTGGATGCATATTAAATGATCCTGACAGCTTCAGCTGACATGAGTTTTTAGGAATTGGAAGCCAATTTATTAGGTCATATCTAAAGATACTTTGGAGCACTCTTGCTAAACAGTGGGGAAATTCTAAATGTTTCCATGGAAAAGTTGCCAGGAAGAGAAATCTGCTAAAAAAAGGAGAATGACATAGTTCGAGGGTCTACTTATTGTAAAGCAAGGGAAAGTACAGTAACTGGAGTAAAATGAGGTCACAGCTGTGATGAACGGCTGTGGTGGCTTAGCTGTTGAGGCCAGGCTAAGCTGTTTACCACCAGATTTTGATACGAAGGGACACTACCAGAAAGGATCCTGTGGACATACGTGGTGAAGTTGCAAGAAATAAATCTTCATTCATGAAACTGGCAACCTTTGGGGCAATGCTGAATCACACAGAAGGGGGGAGGGCCTGTCCTTTGCAAAAGATAAAATGGTTTTCAACCAACTGTATTTGGTCTTTAGAAAATTATGGGCCTATTTGCTTTGCATAAGTGTCAAAGTTTCCAAAAAAGATTTCTTTTTTTTTTTTTTTCCTTTTTTATTTTATTTATTTATTTTTTAAGATGGGGTTTCACCATGATGGCCAGGCTGGTCATGAACTCCTGACCTCAGGTGATCCACCCACCTCGGCCTCCCAAAGTGCTAGGATTACAGGCGTGAGCCACCGCGCCCCGCCAAAAGATTTCTTTCACCAGGTGGCTACCCACTAATAAAGGCCATACTGCTTCTTTCAAAGATGACAGAATTTAAAAGGTGCATACAGAACTCTATGTAAATACAATGATGATTACTGTTTGTCATATGTGTCATTGCTTCCTGCATGAGTCCTGTCTCCAGTTAGCTGTGGTACTTTCTGAGATGGGCTGGCCTGTTTGGAAGACCCACTGGTGAAAAGTGGGCTGGACATAGGACCCAAAAGATTCAGTTTGGGGGTTCAATTTGAGGACCCCAAAATGCCTGGGGTCAAAGCACGAGGACGACAAAGAGTTGCCACTTCTCTTTTTCTTCCCTTCCTCCTTGTCCCTTCCTGCGTCCTCCTTGCTCCACTTCTTTCAGCTCCTTACCGGGAGCCTGACTTAGGGGCCCAGTACCTGTCTGGTTCCATGGAAGAATCTCTGACTAGTCAGCCAGCCAGTCAGTTGACTGGAGGATAGTTGGAGGATATGAGAGGCTGAGGAGAAACCTGTGTCTTTTTCTGTGTTTAGGATATATTAAGCATAAGCACAATTAGCAGTTTTATCTGAGAATAAAAGTATCCTAACTAGGTCCTGGCTGCGTGATTTCAGGCCCTCAAGGAGTGCCCTCTTGGAATGTCAGTTTTCCTCCTCAAAGCCCTGAGCATAGGTTCTTAACACTGGCCGGGGGGTCCAATAGGGTACTTGATATATTTCCAGTTCACCTGGGAACTCCAAGATCAAAAACAAGGCTACACCTGAAAGAACATTTAAACGAGAACTACTGTTATGCAAATGCAAGGAAGTGTTTACACATTTTCACCAACTCTGGGTGCACCGTCTATGAGTTAACCCGGCTTCTGAAGGAAATTTATGATTAAAAAAAAGAATTCTCTCATTTCCTTTCCATCTGCCAGCATAGTAGTACTTCAAGTTGAGATGCTCACCAGGGCATCCTAAACCCTCTCCTTGAATGCAATCCCTCTCTTCCCAGGTAGTCCATCCTGCAGACCTTTAAACCAGTATTTCTTTTTTGCCATTTCGATTCCTCAAGGATTCACGGGCTGCCTACTGTACGCCTTCGCTTAAAAACTTTCAGGGATTTCCTATATTTTGCTTCGTGCCCAGCTCCACCTTCCCATCGAAACATCGCCCACTTCCCCTAAGCCTTCCAGTCTGGCCAATCTCCAAAGCACCATGCCCTGGGGCCTAAAATGCCCTCTTCTATTCCCTCTGAGCCTGTCCAACCCAGCTCAGTCTCTCATCCTGGGTTTGGTGTCCCCCCAGCGTAAAGGGGTGGGGAGGGAGGTACCTTCCTTCATTCTGACTGGCTCGCAGTGAGGCATCCTTACTTGGGGAAGAGGCTGAGATGCCAAGTGACTTGCCGAGGAGTCGTTTGCCAGCCGGTGATGGAATCGGGACCACAAGCCACCATGCAGCCTCTCCTGGGAGAACAACTCCCCTTCTCTCTGTCCCTGCACTCTGCAGGCGGCACGGAGGCGGCATGTGGACGCATTTACCTCCTCCCCGCCCCCGCAGATTGGCTCTCATGAAGCTATCTTGTGTCCTTCCTCCTGCTGAGATTGATTCGCCCAGGAAGGTGGGGTTTCATCTTTCCCTTTCAAAAGTAATTCTTTAGTTCTTCTAGTCACAAGGTGGGGGATGGGGCGGGCGGGGGCTGGGTACAAAACAAAACAAAACTGCGTGAAGCAACTTAAAGCACGACCACAAAGGCCCTCCATCACCTCCACCCAGAGGTGAGGACAAGGTCTGGGGGTGCTGGGTGGCTTCGGACCTCCCAAGGGTCCAAGCTATCTGCTTCAAGGGGGCATCGAAGCGTAACTCATGTACTTCCACCCCGCCCCCGCCCTTTTGCAGGAGGGAGGGCTCTCCCTTCCTCTGGGAGGCTGGAGACTCTGGGACAGAAGATGCGCTGGAGGGAAGAGAATGGAGAGTCGGACTCCAGAAAAACTTTGTGGGATTCGGGGTGGGAACGAAGGCGTGAAGAGAGAAGGGAGGCTCAGCAGGGAAGGAGGAGCGGGCGCGGGAGCGGGAGGAGTCACGGCGCCGCGGCCGCCCCTCCCCGCCCTCCACTCGGCGGCCCGGGGCCCTCCTCCCCCCCTCCCCGTCCTCCCCCTCCTCCTCCCCCTCCTCCTCCCCCTCCTCCCCTCCCCTCCCCTCCCTCCTCCTCCTCCTCCCGGTGTGGATGGCGGCGGCCAGATTCGGAGTCCCAACCGCGCTGCCGGTGAGTGACCAGCCCCGGGGGACAGTGACGGGGAGGCCTGGGAGCCCCTTCTCCAGGGCGGGGCCTCCCGCCGCCTCTGGGAAAGTTTGCGGGCGCCCCGGGACGCGGGCATCTCCTGGGCTGCTCGGCGCCTCCCGATCGCCCCGCGCCCGCGCTGGCCACCCCCAGAGGCGCCCTGGGGCCCGCAGAGGGGTGGCCCCCCGGCAGGGACTCCTCGCCTCCTCTCTGTTCTGAGGCTGCCGCTGGGACTGGGGTCCGACTGTAAAGAGAAAATTCAAACTGCAAAGAAAAGAATATCGACTCAGTTCCGCGGGCGGAGGCCGGGGCTCGTTCTCACCCGCGCGGCCCCTCGAGCTCTCGGACCCGGCCACCAGCGCTGCGCCCTTCACGCCTCCCTCGGGGCCTCTGTGTCTCTCTCCCGCCCCCAGACTCCCACTTCTTTCTGGCTGCTGTTATTTGGGCTGCTGTTCCCTCCCTGCTCCCTGGGACCTCAGCTCGGACCTCAGCTGGTGCCTGCAGCCCGGAGTTCCCACCTGCCCTGGAAGGCAAGGAGTCAGGCCACGGGGCCACAGCCGCGGGGGCCACCACAGTGGCCCGCGTATTTCCTGCAGGTATGACATTCACTGGGTATTGAGGTTGGGCCCCTAGGACCCACAAACAGCCTTGTGGGTATGGGAAAAATTAAAATATATTCCTCCTTAGGATGTACTGCTTCTGTTGGTTAGGCATCTTTTTATTTTTAACCGCCTAACTGTGCTTTCTTCTAATAATAATACTTCATGTAATTAGCATTCTAATATCTAAAGATGGAAAAAGGAAGAAAATAATAAACGGAAGAGATAGAATGCTTGCTAAAAATACTCATTTTTGACTTCAGTCCACACTCGACTGTTTTCCTGGGAGATAGAATTTCAGTTTAGCTTGTTTTCAGACTAACCCCAAACATGATTACAGCCTAATCATGTCTGGTCAGGCTAGAAGTTTGAATTTGCCTGACATGAACCACACTGTTTGCTGGTATTCCCAGCCTGGCATTCCCATCTGCATAGCTCTAGTCTCCCTCCCAACCCCCACCCCACCCCCCAACTCCCATCTTTCTCATAAAAGGGAGCTGTGAAAACAAGGCAATGGGAGAGGCTCAAATGAGCTGGACCACATAATAAAAACAGCCCTACTTATTTTAATCCTGAAGCTATGGCCTCCCCTAGCCTCTGATTGGGTGGTAGAAATGTTTAGTTCATTTGTGTGGTTTTTATGTCAGTAGTTATTATGGTTGAATCAGTGTTTCCATGGCAGGCTTGCTTCTCTTGGCACCATGGGGAACCTATTAATTCTCAGATGGGTCTGGACAGATAAGTCTGGAGAGATTTTTCAGGGCTTGACCTGGGCTGATATTGCAAACCTCTGCACACTCAGAACCAGAGCAGCCGGGAGCAGCCTAAGCTGGGGTTTTCTTCCACATGACCTGGGAAGAAAAAACTCTACCAAGGAGTGAACAGGGTTGCTGGGGGATGTTGGATGTTTACATTTTTAGGAAGAACACACTTCTCAAAAACTTTAGCCATTCCTGTTTCCATACAAACAATAAATGTGGTGGTAACTAATGTAGTAGTAGATCAGATACTGAACAACCCCTTTAAAAAACAGGTCCAAGTATTGAACCATTTGGAAATAAAGATTTTATTTTATTTGAATTCCACTGGAAATAAAAGAGTTTATGTTAAAAAGGATGTAATTCACTTCTCTCCACTGATTCAGATTGACAGTTCCCCATTGGTATGAATCAGTTAGGTTTAACTGTGGTCTCAAAACATCATTGAGGCCGGGCACAGCGGTTCATGCCTGTAATCCCAGCACTTTGGGAGGCTGAAGCAGGTGGATCACTTGAGGTCAGAACTTTGAGACCAGCCTGGCCAACATGATGAAACGCTGTTTCTATTAAAAATACAAAAGCTAGCAAGGCGAGGTGGCAGGTGCCTGTAATCCAGCTACTCAGGAGCCTGAGACAGAAGGATCATCTGAACCTGGGAGGCGAAGATTGCAGTGAGCCAGGAGATCTCACTACTGCACTCCAGCCTGGGCAACAGAGCGAGACTGTCTCCAAAAAAAAAAAAAAAAAAAAAAAAATCATTGATAGGAAAGTGTTGTGACTTCCATTCAAAAAGTAAGTCCAAAAAAAAGCAAGAAAAGAAAAAAAAAAAGTGAAGTTCTGAACTTGTTTGGCCCTGTTGCTTAGAAAAACAATGTACTATGTTCAGATAAAAATCTTCAGTTTCTTCCTCTTCCTGAGAATTTTTAATAGTGCATTTAATATCCTGGAAGTCAACCTTATACTTTTTAGAGAAAAGTTGCCTTTCTGCCTTGTCCAACTTTTGTACCACTTCATGAAATATTGTTAGACTGGATGGTTTGCCACGGGCACAAGAGTCTGCCCAGCAGTCCGAGAAAAGGCTGGGGATGTAATGAAGGCCACGGGGGCTTGGACCTAAGGAGCAGGTGGTCTGGATGGTGAGATGAAGGCTGCATCTCCAGACAGCCATAAAAAGCAGTTGGTGATCATCTGGACAGGTCAGATGGGTTGCAAATATCAGTACATGAAGTGTGGAACTGGTGGAGAGGAAGGTAGGTAGAGGTGGTTTAAGAAGCAAAATGACACAAATAAGTAAGGAAAAGGCCGGGCACAGTGGCTCATGCCTGTCACCCTAGCACCATTGGAGGTGGAGGCCGGAGGATCACTTGAGGCTGGGAGTTAAGACCAGGGCAACAAAGTGACACTCCATCTCTTAAAAAAGAAAAAAAAGAAAAAAAAAGCCGGGCTAGGTGGCTCACGCCTGTAATCCCAGCACTTTGGGAGGCCAAAGTGGGTGGATCACGAGGTCAGGAGATGGAGACCATCCCGGCCAATATGGTGAAACCCATCTCTGCTAAAATACAAAAATTAGCCGGGCATGGTGGCACACGCGCCTGTTGTCCCAGCTACTTGGGAGGCTGAGGCAGGGGAATCTCTTGAACACAGGAGGCAGCGGTTGCAGTGAGCCGAGATGGGCCACTGCACTCTAGCCTGGTGACAGAGCGAGACTCCATCTCAAAAAAAGAAAAAAAGATGTAGCCTGGGCTAGGTGGCTCACACCTGTAATCCCAGCATTTTGGGAGGCCGGTGTCAGTGGATAACTTGAGATCAGGACAAGAAGTCTGATCACAAATGATTGTCATTTTATTATAATCTGCCTTCTCCCTGGTAGCTTTTAATATTTTCTCTAAAATGTTCCACAGGTATGTCTAGATATAGATTTAGAAAATTTTTCCTACCCAGCAGTCAGTGAGCATTTGTGATTACACAAATTTTTGTAGCTGGGCATGGTGGTTCACGCCTGTAATTCTAGCACTTTGGGAGGCTGAGGTGGACTGATCGCTTGAGCTCAGGAGTTTGAGACCAGCCTGGGCAATGTGGTGGGACCCTGCCTCTACAAAAAAATATAAAAATGAGCTGGGCATGGTGGCATGCCCCTGTAGTCCCAGCTACGGGAGGCTGAGGTGGGAGGATCCCTTGAGCTCAGGTGGCAGAGGTTCCAGTGATCTGAGATTAGGTCACTACACTCCAGCCTGGTCGACAGAGTGATAGCCTGCCTCAAAAAAATAAATTAAAAAAAAACCCAAAAAAACACATTTGTGAGGATTTGTGATTACTCAGTGAGCTGTGTGACCTTGGGCAAGTTGCCAATTTCTCTGTCTCCTCATCTATGAAATATAAATAATGATAATATCTATTACAGAGATATTATAAAGAGATCGTACATGAAAATGTTAGAATAGGCATGGTGCGGTGGCTCACGCCTGTAATCCTAGCACTTTGGGAGGCCAAGGTGGGCAGGTCAGCTGAGCTCAGGAGTTCGAGACCAGCCTGACCAACATGGGGAAATCCCATCTCTACTAAAAATAGAAAAATTAGCTGGGTGTGGTGGTGGGTGCCTGTAATCCCAGCTACTCAGGAGGCTGAGGCAAGAGAATCCCTTGAACCTGGGAGGCGGAGGTTGCAGTGAGCAGAGATCTCACCA